>APFE030546627.1:131804-160548 GCA_000404065.3 Pinus taeda
AAAAAAAGTGGATGAGAAAGTGGATGTAATAATAGACAAAAAAAGATGCAAACTTAGATGCAAGACAAGATGTTATAAGGGATGTAAAAGTGGATGCAAACATGGGTGCAACATGAGAAACAAAATTGGATGCAAAAATAGATGCAATGTTTTATGCAAAAGAGGATGTGAAGATGGATGCAAAATTGGAAGAAAACGTGGGTATAATAGTAAGTACAAAACATGGCACAAATTGTGTCACAACAAAAATGGATGTAATGATAGATACAAAAATAGAATCAAATGAAGATGAAAAATAGGATGCAAAAAGGGATGTAAAAGTGGGTGTAAACATGGGTGCAACATTGGATGTAAAATATGATGCAAAAGTTGATGAAACAAAATTCTATGCAAAAGTAGATGCAATACAAGACACAAAACCTGATGCAAATCTTGACACAAAAGGGGATATAAAAAGGGATTAAAAATAGATTTAAAAGTCAATGAAAACCTAGATGTATAAGAGGATGCAAATTTAGAAACAAAAAAGAGTGCAAAGGGAGGTGTCAAACTAGGTGCAAATTATGGCACAAGAGAAATGGATGCAATAGTGGACACAATAACAGATGAAAAAGAGGATGTAAATATGGATGCAAAACAAGATGTAAAAGTGAATGCAACAAAAGTAGATGCAAAATTAGATGTAAAAACTAGACACAAACCTCGATGAAAAACTTGGAACAAAGGGGATTCAAAAAATATGCAAAAATGGATGCAAAAAATGATTTTAAAAATGATGTAAAAGAGGATGCAATAGATGATGCAAAAGTTGATGAAATTGTAGGCGCAAAAAGTGGATGTAATAGAGGATGCAAAAGATGGTGAAACAAAATTAGGTGCCAAACTTGATGCAAAACATGGTGCAAAGGATGGCATAAAATATGGCATAAAACATGGTGTAAAACTTGGTGTAAAATTTGGTGCAAAACCTATTACAATACCTGGTGCTAAATTTGGTGTAAGACTTGGTGCAAAACTCGGTGAAAACTTTGCATCAAGTTTTGCACCATATTTGATAAATGGACACAAATAGCACCAAAAAAGGTCTCTAGACACAAAAAAGGAAGCAAAAAGGGATGCTAATCACAGGGTTTTGTTGTAGTGTCTTTCACCAAGTTCAACCATAAACGCTCCCACTCGGGTAGCTTCTCCCTCCCATTTACGAAATCCTAGTAGTTGTGCCATCTCTTGGGAAGGCCTAGAAGTTCTAGGATGACTAGGTCATCTTCAACAACTATAACACCAACACTTCCGAGCTCATCTCAACATTGGGTGAACTTGGCCAAGTACTTTGGTATTGTGTCGCCCTTCTCCATATTGATTTTCCTGAGCTTGTCCTTCATTGCCAGCTTCCTGTGGTCACTGATATTATGAAATAGGTCTATCAACGCCTTTCACATTTCATATGGAGTCTCCTTCCCATGGAGGTTCGAAACAATATGATCTCAAACTCCTTCTAGTATGACCCTTCTCACCTTTGCAACACATTTCCTCCACTCAAACAGATCTTGAGAATCTGTTACTGGAGGCTTAGGAATATGTTTGTCTATGAATTCCTTCAGCCCATTGCCTTCCAACACTGCCTCCATCCTATCCTTCCAAGAAATATAGTTTGAACTACCCTCAAGGGAAATTCGAGTCTCAATCCGTAGAACGATATCCTGCTGGCTCTGAAGAATGGTACTACAAATTTGATTTCACCTACAAAATAAAAACTCGTATTCTCCTCTTATAGAGTGATTTATGCTCTAATACCATGTAGAAATTCCTTGTAGATTCAAACTGCTAATTGTGGTTTACTAAAATAATAGACTTGAATCTACTTTACTCATCAATGAAAACAATTAAACGATCGTGAAATCACAAAGCATACAAGAGAAAGAATTCAATCAACACATTACATAATGATTTCCTGGGGAAAACCATAGCTAAAATCCCTTGCTATCTATATATTTCATTAGTTAGAAAATATGAGAAGATTACAATTCTTTTCTTAAGCTCGAGCAACCTATGCACTATCTCTATATGTCTAACAACTTCCTAGACAAGCCTAGGCCGATACTTAACCAAATTTTGGCTTGCCCAAGTCCCTATTTCCTTGTGCTATTTCCTTGGGAATTAGCCCCCTATTGATTAGGGAGATTCCTCAATATTAATCGTGCAATCCTCATAGTCCTTCCTCTGACTACATGCACCACCAATACAATTTAGATGATTATACAACCGATAGTACACTATCTCTAAACTCCAATCTCAACTGGGTAACTCTAAGATATGACATGCATGAGTTATTTATGAGTGAATCATCAGTTAACTGGTTGAGCACGTGAAGCAAAACCCCACTGTTTTACCTCCTACTAGTTCCTCCATCTGTCAAAACTATTTTAACTTACTTTAACTCGGTTAAACTGAATTAATTAATTACAACTCAAAATAAACTCAATGAAGGCTCCTATAAATGACTCAAATTAGACCATTGACTTGAATTAACTGAGCCAACTAAGTCAATTTAACTTAATTAACTCGTACAAGTTATCTTGTGATGTGAAATTAGAATTTTATTCCTAATTTAATTCAAGGACAAAATTAAATAAGGATTTTCTTGTTGCATTTTCAACAATTTTGCAATCTCTAAAAAAAAGAAGACATGAGGATAATGGAGTACATAATTCTTTGAGTTTGCATTTTCATTATAGTTAGAATATCCTTCCCTCCACTACACACAATTAATGATAATGTTCTATTTGAAACAAAACACAAGGATGGTAACAACAACGTTCTATTTGAATCGTTTGTATTTTTTTCTCAAAGAATCACCTTGCCTTCGGTATATGTAATTAACAATGATATTCTATTTGAAACAAACCAAAAGGCCATTATTATCTTATACCACTTAAATGGTTTAAGATTTTGTAGTAGCATGGGACTACTAATTCATTCTCTCTTTATGATATTTTATTGATTAATTATCATATATTTTTAAATGATGGTAGGACTAGATGCATTGTAGCTTGTCCTTGTTTTTCAAGTGATGGATTGCACACCTATAGCCCTAGAAAGGTTAATAAGGGAACCTTGCTACCCAAAAAAGGTTAGTATATGACACTTTAAAAATGAAACTCATTAACGTAACAAACCTTATTTGTTCAATTATGCCTCACAAAGAGATAGAAGTCATTTATTTGTAATGGAAGTAGGTACTAGCTCTACAGAGCATGGTAAACACACCAAGATATAATAAATTAGTATTATGGATATCTAACAACATGATCAACGCATAACTTATATGGCCTAACTAAACCCTCTGGACTTATAATACCTAGAAGGAAGATTATATTATGTGTTTTACTTATTGTATGTTGTGCCAAGGGACATGACCTTACCCTCCCCTCTTAAAACTTTTGTCCTCAAAGAGTAAGCATATGTATATGTTAAGAAAGTTTTGCATTTTCTATGTGGCTTCTTCATTAAGTAGGTTTTTCCATTTAAAATTTCACTATGTATTTTCCTCATTTCAATCTGGGTGATTTGTAGTCCCTGTAGGTTTCCCGTTTGTGTTCAATTTGCAAGCCCCACTTCCTTTCCTAGAACTATGAGGTTGGGTCATGTCATAGTGGCACTCTGCTTCGCATTCACCTTGAGGGCTTGCAAAAGTGGGTAAATGTGGGGAGGGAGGTGTTACAATCAATGTTTGATTCTTTCTTTCCATCTTTCCCCATCCTTAAGTCAACATATATGAAAAAACATCCATCCGAAAAAAGTAATCCCTTGTGTTCCAAAATTCTATGTTGATGATAAAACCCAAATTCAATTGTTATCAATTTACTTACCATTTATCTTAAATTTAAACTCTATAAAAAATATGTTGCTACGAAGAACTAATAAATTAGTTGTTTCTTATTGAATTCCAAGTTGTTAATAGCTTGAAAAACTCTGCCAGAAGACCTCTCCTAGAAGACACCCTATTAAAAAAATAATTCTGCTGAAATTGTTTAAATTTTTATCGATTATGCTTTTACCAAGAATTGATAAAGTAGGTTATCATCTGAAGTAGAGGCAATGGAGATAAATTGGTATATGATATAATATGTTATCACGTGCTTGGAGCATACATCGTTTAGAGAGAATTTGAGAGTAGAGTAGGTTATCACCCAAAGCACTCAATCTTTATGTTTCCATTGTCAACTCTCCACTTTTCATACAAGAAATGTGTTTAAAGTATGATGGCTCAACATAAAGCTATGCTAGGAAGCCCTAAGATTCTTTTATGTTTTCCTAAAGCGGATGTAAAACAAGTGAGTTCTTGGGGTTTTTTGTCAATGTTTTCACAGATCTAGGTATTCATAATGGAGAAATATTTTGCGAGATCTAGGTAGTTCCAGAATGATGTAAAACTCTCACAATATCTCTTTATCATGCATATGACTTCGAAAGGGGTACAAATATTAAATTTTTTTTATCAAATTCTTATTAGATATGTGACCCAATAAAATCCTTGGAGCTATAAGAATGCCTGATTGCAGTTGTGATGATTTGAGACTGATTGTAGTGGTGATGATTTGGCATTGATTGCACACATTTTGTCAACATGGTTGATACTCAGTGGTATCAGTAGTATCGAAAACGTTTCCTATTCAATTGAATTTTTAAATTAATAAAATACAATTCATAAAATATGTTGTGAATTCATGATAACATCATTTTTCTACATGTTTTGGAGCAATTTATTTTAGTTATCAACAATAAAATGGGCATTGAGTGTTCACCCACAAGCTACAGGGCCTAAACTAGTAATGGCCACTACTAAACTCCTCTTGATCTCGAAATTGTTCATGCATCATTCTCCCTTTGTATTACTAAATTTGGTGTGTATTTCTTCCTTTGTATACCAATTTCACTCAGTAATCTTGCCTGCGTTTGGAACATACATCACCTTCTCTCTAGAGGTTATCATGCGTTTGGAACATACATTGCTTAGAGATAATATCAAAGTAGAGTAGGTTATCATGCAAATCACTCAATATGTCCATTTCCATTGTCAACTACCCACTTTTCATATAGCCTATGTGTTTATAGAAGGATGGACTAACACAAAGCTATGTTGGAAATCCCTAAGATTCTTTAGGTTTGCCTAAATCCGACATCTAACAAGTGAGATCTTGATTTGGGTTTTTGAATAATTTTTTCATAGATCTAGGTATTTAGAATGGATAAATATTTTCCGATCTCTTAGTTCCAAAATGTCGCAAAAATCCTACAACATCTCTTTAACATCCACAGGACATTGAAGGGGAAAAATCCTTAATTCTTTTATCAAATTCTTGTTCGATATGTGACAAAAAAAAACCTTGGAGCTACAAGAATGTATTTCTCCCCAAAAAAAAATCCTATATTATACTCCCTTTTCCATATTAAAATCCAATGTTAAATAATACAAACATGTACTTGTACACTAATTTGATCATGTGTGCAAATATCTGTTGTTAGTGCCAATTACTATTGTTAGGTTTCTATTTAATGAGTTGATCCTCATATCCTGTGAAAGAAAATATACATGCAAACAAAAAGAACATTCTGATCACTCTCAATAAGAATATGAGGCATTGTATATATGGAATTTTATCTGAAATTATTAAGAAGAAGCTCAAGAAAGCAAAATATTCATGGATAGCCTAGTTTTCAAAACCCTTCGGTATTAGAGGAACTTTATCTTTTGGAATTTTCCCTTACACAATTATATTTTATATCTATTTTTTTTACATTAATTTTAATCAAAAAGTTTATTCGAAATGGTCTTTTTTTATTTTACCTCCAATTTCGTGCATAACATTAGCAAAGAAAACATATGGTCCATCCACAGTTCCTTTTTCCCTAATGGTATCTTATAACCATATTATCAATTCACATAGCATGTTCGTCACAAGCTATAACACTATGGATGTTTACTTGCACACTCACATCGAAAAATAAACAGAGATAATGATATTTAGTAAGAATGTTGTAGCATCATATAAAATTACATTTACATGAATCACATTAGAACATATAACATTGATTTTCCATTATGAAGAAATAGTAAACCTATAGCAATACTCAACATTCAAATAGTAAAATACTTCAACATAGTGCATCTTATTAATCAAATGCATAAACAGACTAAAGGAAGAACTTATCTATTTGAAAGTTGAAGGCCAACACCAACTCAGGTAGAGCAATGTTCCACTTAACCATACACTCTGTTGCGCTTATTCTGTTTATAATAAGCCACCCCAAAAAAATTATAAATTTGTTTTCTATATTTGAAGCACAATTATATCTATATATATATATATATATCTTGATTCACTAACTAATTCAAAAAAAACATTTTTTTAATGTTATAAAAAGTGAGAATATTAAATCTCTTCGTCAAGTGAGCTATTCTCATTAATTTTAACATTATAATTATCTAAATTTATTTATTTTTAAAAACACACACACACACATATATATATATATACACACACTTTCCATTTCACATGCATAACACAATATATACAAAATTCGTAGAGTGTGGGAGGGCTTGCCAAAGTGGAAATCAAGCCCTCGTAATAGTCCAAAATAATATAGCCACATGGGAAACCAAGTTGTTCTACAATTCCAAAAAAAATTGGTTGATAGAAATAATAGAAAAAATTGTTGATTTTATGATTAAAAAAAACATTGTAACTTTCGAGGCCACCTCTTAAAATTGGGACAAAGCTATTACCCTACATAGTAGTACTAAAACACATCAAATCGAAACAAGATAAATCTAAAAATTAGTAGATGAAAGATGATACTCCAAGGGAGTCCTTAAGTTACCTCCATCTTGCATTAGCTAGGATTTTGAGAACGTAAAGTAGAAGCTAAGCTAGACAAAGGTGGGAGCAAATCCTCTTGAATTAGGATTGAATTTTCCTGAGAGCACTTTGACTTGCTTAAGCCTTCATAATCATTTGCATGCTCAACCCATTCTATTGCATGTTTAACTAATATTTGGATATTCTAAAGATCACTTTGACATATTCATCAAATTTAGTCTCAAAAAATAAGAGATGTCGAAACTCTACAATCTCAAATGTTTTTGGAGCTATGCCATACACTACCATGTCTCTTATATCCCAATATATTTATGCCAATCTAAAGTATCTTTTCTCCCCAGTCCTAGAATTTCCTATATCCTAGACACCTTAAATCTCCATTAGAATGTATGTCATATACATTCCCTCTCGCCATTGTTGATCCTTCATATTAATGTCATCTATGCTAGCCTTAACCTCCGTTGGGCATTGACACATGAACAGGTTGTGTGTTTGCATAATATATCCTTACACATGGCTCACATAACACTACCCAAAACCTTGAGTTGACTTGTTCCTTTATATCCAAACACATTTTTTCCTTTTCCCCAATCCTTTTTGAAGTAGGTGTTATTAAAGCTAAACCCCAAGCAAGAAGACAATTCAATTTCTAGTCTACCCTTGTTTCCAAGCTTCCGTAACCTTACCTTTATCCCCTAGAACCACTAAAACCAATATGGGAAATCCAAAGTAGAGAAATCATCAAACTAGATAGTTTAGAAGAGGATTCATAGAGCATAAATAAAAATTTTAGCCTTGAAATATGTTATATGCCCACATCGCACTAAATCTATAAGTTATTTCCATGTTTGTAAATGATATTGTATTTAGGGTGAATGTCTTCTCATGGTACTAGTTGAGACCCTCAACCTCCTCATGTCCCTTGACCTTGTCATTTGTGCTTACCACACATTCAAACTCAACCGCCACCTTTCCCTCCTTTGCATGCTCCTTGAAACTCCCTAACCCTAACACCCCATCAATGTAGCATTGGATCTCTCTTTGATATTGAACAATGATGTAATTAAAATTCCGTATTCATTAATTATATGTTTTGGCATTGTTTAATAAATTTATAATGCTTAATCATATGTTCAAACATTATTTAAAAGGTTTGCCTTAAAGTAGTTTGTAGTTTGGAAATGGACTAGTAATCATGGATATGTAAATAACATATATGCATCATAAAATGAACAAGAATTTTATAACTTGTTCATATTGTTTGAAAATTCAATATTTTATATCTTAAGAATATATTTTGTATTAATGTTTTAGTATATTTAATTTTGATTATAAATTTTTAGATATAATATTTTTTAATAAAATAAAATAAAATGAAATATAAATTTTTCTAAATTTTAAACACATTTTTAAAAATAGATATATCTTTTGATTGTCTTAACTATTACAAAAAAAAATTATAATAAAAGCGATAATATTAGATCTTTTCATTAAATAATTTTTAAATTTTTAAATTTTTTACAGAAACGGATAGAGTGATATATTAATTTCTCGCCAAAATGCCGCAAAACTGATTACAAAATGCTAACCAAATTGCAGAAAACTCCTTGGCCAGGATCAGAGTGTCTTTTTCTTTGCTACGCCAGAGGTTTTTACAAGCTATTTTTCGAGCAATCGCCTCTATCTTTCCCAATTTAAAAATGCAGACAAACTGCTCCAGTAAAAGACAGTAAAACATATTCACCAACCAGTTAAGGAATGGGGTCACAACCTTCTTCTCCATCTCTGAGAATGACTCCGAGGGGGAGGAGAACAACTTTATTAGCTTCAGCGTCAGCATCTTTGTTGTTGTCTCTCTTGACATGATAGAATTTCAAGTTCTGAAAGGAATTTGATAGGGTTCTTATTATGTTGATCAATCTGGACAGTATTAGATCTGAAGGGGAAGAGCTGTCTACAATGGTTTTTATGATAGACTGAGAGTCTCCCATCACAATTGCATCGTTTATACCGAGAGATTTTAGTTGCTTCAGACCTTGGAGAAGGGCCAGGGCTTCCGCTTGATGCTGGTATTGAAGCCCACTCCCCAAGCATATCTAAGGATAGTTCTGCCATCAGCTCTTTTAACAACTCCACCAGCTCCGGAACTACCCGGATTGCCTTTAGCTACCCCATCAAATAAGAGAATGATATGCACCTACTTTGTGCAAATAGCAAAGAAATCTGAAGCATTAAGTCTAATTTTCCAATCTTTGAGAGGAACGGGAGACCTAGGAATTTCAATGAATCGGAGGTCCAGGATATCGCTCCAAGCAGCATCGTGGTCTCTCAGGCCTACCCCGTCCAGCTGATCTCCGGCACATTCCTTTAACTAGCTTTTGATTTTAACCCAGACAAACTTGTGGTCTCTCTTCTTATCTCTGAAAATCCTCTGATTTTTTTCCAACTAGGTGTGCCAGTAAATTAGTTTAGGAAGAATGCACCAGGTCACTTTGATATGTGCATTCTGAGGAGGACCTCTAGGATACGAATGCAACCAGTTCGAGAATAGATCGGGAATGCTATTAGGAAGGATGAAAGCCATACTCCAAGGGCCTAAGGCCTCATTCCAAAGATCTGCCATGAATTTACAATTGAGCATCAGGTGTGCAGCAGTTTCTGCGTTTTCTCCGCACAATGAGCATTGAGAGGGGCCTAGATAGCCTCTTTTCTGTAATTTATCTTCAGTCAATATTCTCTGATGACATAGGAGCCAACAGAAGTAGTCGATTTTAGGAATCAAAAATTGGGACCAAACCCCTTTCCATGGTTTCAAATCTGGAGGAACGTGGGGATGCGCTAAGATCTACATGTAACCCTGAGAGACTGTATAATGCCCAGGGATCAGACCCCAGCCACAGGTATCTAAATTCCTGTTGTTCAAAGGAGCCTTGCCATTTAAGAAGTCTAAGAAGATTTCTAACTCATTGGACAAAATCTGGGGCACCTCAATGTTAATCCAGCTATGCCAGTCCCCATTCTCCCAATTAGAAATATCCCACAGAGAAATGTAACCTGCTCGGTAAATCCAGTCTTTCAACAATGTCAGGGAACGATCATCAGCCAGAGGATCACAGCCCATTATATGGTCCTCCCATGTTCTAATTTGCTTGCCATTACCATGGATCCAATGTGCATGTTGGCTAATTAAGAAGGAAGATTTTGCACAGGGCTTTTGAATTAGCGAGCCAAAGTTTACTATGGGATGTTCCAGACACCTTTTTCTCTGCCCACGAAAGAATTTTTTCCACAAGGCGAGCTGAGCCCACCCTGGATTTGGGGCAATAATCCTCTAGATCAGCTTTGCTCCCAATGCAATGTTCTGAGTGCAAATATTCTTAAAATTCATTCCCCCTTCCAATCTGGGCATGGAGATTTTAGTCCAGCTTATTAAAGGGATTTTCGTATCGTTTGCTTTCCCACCTTTCCAAAAGAATTTTCTTATATGATCCTCCATTTTCTTCATAATTCCAACTGGAGCCAGCATCACAGCAAACTGATAGATGGGGAGGTTGTTTAGGACTTCTTTTAAAATCACGGACTTGCCTGCTAGATTAAGCCAGTTAAATCCCTAGGAGTGGAACTTAGATTCAAACTTTTCCAGCAGGGGCAACCAGTCTTTACTGACAGCACGTTTTTGGAAAATAGGGAGTCCCAAATACTTGAAGGAAGACCATGACGAGGAGGCCGCGAAACCAAAGAAACTAGAGATGGCTTGTAGCGTGATGGCAGGGGTATTCCAGCAGTAGATGTGGTATTTTCCTTTATTGAGGCTGCTTCCTGAGTCTTCACAATAGTCATCAACCACATCTTTGAATCTTTTAGCTGAGGACACAGAGGCAGCACCCAGCAAGAGGGAATCATCCGCGAATAGTACATGATCTATATTATTAACTCCTCTCGCAATGTTCAGGCCCATTAATTCTTGATCTTGTTGCTTTTTGTTCAAAAGGAAGCTAAGGACAGAAGCTTGAAGGACAAAGAGTAGAGGGGATAGGGGACACCCTTGCCTCAATCCACGAGAAGCTTTGAAGAAATCTGTGGCCCTCCCATTCACGAGAGGGGCTATCGATGGCTCGCTGATACAAGCCTTAATCTAGTTGATAAATTTGGATCCAAACCCAAATTTACGCAGGAGATCCATCAAAAAACTATGTCTCACTCTGTCGAAGGCGTTTTCAAGATCTAACTTGATAGCCATACCTTTCTCTTTGCGAACCAAACTAGAGTGAATTGCCTCTTGGACTAGGATAAAGTTATCCACAATCTGTCTTCCCTAAATAAAACCTCCCTGGTTAGCAGGAATGATGTCTGGGAGAATGATTTTTAATCTGTTGGCAATAACTTTCGCTATCAGCTTATATCCTATATTACAAAGGGAGATAGGACGAAACCTGCTGAAGGTGTTGGCTCCTTTCTCCTTGGGAATGAGGGCCAAGAAGGTTGAATTAGTGCTTCCCCCAATTTTCTGACACTCTTGAGATTTCTGAATCATTCTGCTTAAGTCTTTCTCCATAGTCTGCCAACAAGACTGCAGGAATCTAGCAGTGAAACCGTCAGGGCCCGAGGCCTTATCCGGTTCCATAGCGAAGAGGGTGTTTTTTATTTCATTGTTAGAGATCTCAGCTTCCAGGAATTGATTCTTTCTGGCGGTAATTAGGGAGGGCACCTCATTCACAAGGGTAGAAGCATGTCCCAAGGCCTCTTCTTCACTATAGAGGTTTTTGAAATGAATGAAGGCAACATTCTTTATGCTTCGGATTTCTCTGTGCATGGTGGTCTCTACTTTAATTTCAGAGATGGAGTTGAGGCATTTTCGGGCCTGAGCTTGTTTATGGAAGAAGGAAGAGTTTCTATCTCCCGCCTTGAGCCAGAGACTGCGGGAATAAATTATTTTTATTAATTTTACATTATATTGTTAAATTTTTTTATTTTAAAATATAAAAGTATTATTTAAAAAATTTATACATGAACCTTTAACTATATAATTTTTAATCAAAAAAATTATTTATTTAATTCCTTATATATATATATATATAAACTAAATTTTTTATTATATTTCAACTTTTCTTTTTCCTAGCTTTGGTAGGACTACATCTTTAACATGTCTAATATATCTCCTAGATTGAGAAGGGGGAATTGAACCGGTGACTTCACATCAAAAACTGCCTTAACAAAACACTCAATCAGCATCAATCCAAGACAACATTATATTCCAACATTTTTATAAATAAAAGTTTTATACTTTAATTTAAATTTCCTTAGTTTACATTTTTTTTATACCAGATAATATTTTAAATAAATAAAAAACAATAAATTCTATTACCTACTCATTCATATATGTATATCTCCTCACTCATCATATCCACATTTAACCATGATATATTTTTCATGGATGGTGAGTGTCCAATGCTATAACCAACTTTCCAAAAATACCTTGAGACCATAACATGAAATTCAAATTTCTGAGAGTATTCAATTCCACATAATCTCAATTTCTTATTTATTTGTTACAATAAATCTTATGATGCTTAACAATACTTGAACATTTTTTTTCAACTCTGAGGACAACCCATACAACTTCTACAAGAATCTGAACCCCACTCTATTTTGAAGTGTGACATCGTTACTTGGCTTGCCTTCCAAAATACATTTGATAGGATGGTGGAAATCATTTTGAATACTTCAAACCACAAATATTGTTGTAGTTATTCCTTTACGAAATATAGGATGGTGGAAATCATTTTGAATACTTCAAACCACAAATATTGTTGTAGTTATTCCTTTACGAAATATAGAATATTATTGTAGATATCCCTTTACGAAATATAGAATGATCCATGGGCTCATTACCATTTATCTTTTGAGAAAAAAATTATGAACCTACACGAAACTGATGATTGGACCACTCATTATAGACTGAAGTAATAAGATAAATTAATCATGTTTGAATTGGAAAATATTACGAAGACGAATACATGCGAGAAATTAATTGATGCCAGCAACTTTTGTACGACGTTTGGGCACTGTAACTGAACGAACAATAACAATGGACAGTAATCAAAGTCGAGATATTCAAGTAAATCAAACAATGGGTCTGAATTCATAATGAACAGAAACCCGTTTCATTTTTATCAGAGGAGATGCCAGCATTGCCATCATTATTTCTCGCACATTAAACTATATGGCGTCAATGTAATGAAAAAGGGCGAAATAGAACTAGGATCCAAATAACTGGAGATAGGAATTTGTTTGAGTCATTGATGTTATCTCATTCTGGGTTGTTAACGAAATGAGTATTACTTCTTACATTTTTACATTTGGCATTTAAAAATAACCGTTCAAAAAAATGTCGTTCAAAAGAAAACGCTAAAGCAAATGTCCTCATGGATCCATTTGAATTTGCCACATTAACTGAAGTCTAATTCTCATGGAATTTCTGACAGTAAACTCAATGTCGAGGTTATTACGACTCCATGAAATTGAAGCCTGTCCATACCAATGGTGCACAACCACGCCAAAATGAAACAAAAAACAGAGCGATATTTGTTTGTTGAGTGATCAAAATTCACCCTACTGCATACAGAATGAATGAATCCAAGTTTCTCCAAGCATCTTCGTCCTTATGGAAAATGGCATAAATGACAGCTTTACTCTCTGTCTACACTCTCTGCTTCACCTCCATACTTTGGACACTCATTAAACTCCGCACTGCCCTCTCCAACTCATTCCTTCCAACAACCCTTTCACAGTTTTCATCTCCACTGCCACTTTTTCTTCCCTTGCCAAAAGAAGAGCATTAGTCGCCTGGTTAACCAACATAGGAAACGTGATTATGGGAACCTCGGCTGCCATGCTCTCCAGACACGAATTCCACCCACAGCCGCTGATAAAGGCACCCGTCGCTTTGTGTGCAAAAATGGCTTCCTGCAGCACACACCCTATCTCGATTAGGCACTGCCCTGTACCTGTGGCTCATAGCCCTGATTTCCAATCTCAATCAACAAAGAGCCCTCCATGCGTCCGTGAGTCTAGGAGCAGGCCTGTGTCGGAGGCCATGTGCTATCAGAGATGCTTTCTGAAGCTCCACTATAACCTTCTCCACCTCTCCGTTGAGGAACGTCATACGCCTAGCTAACTCTGTGTGGGTGGGCAACTAGGAGGCGTGCTATGGAATTCCCTGAACTGTAGTTTTTGATTCAAGAATTCCCCACCGGGTTTAAAAATTCAGAGTCATTTAAAAACCTTGGCGCGCAACTCTTTATTTTGAAATCTTGGGCGGGCAGATAGCATTTGAAATCAACACGGAGTTGGCATTGAATGTGTATACTGCATTCCGTCTTATCTGTCTTATCGATCACATCTGGGAGCCAGAGCGGAGCTGTGGAGTGAGGCATCGGAATGTTGTGGGGTAGAGATGCCGGAAAATCAAGAGCCTGCGGATGTGATTTCGGAAATACCGATGCTATGTATGCATGGACATGTATAATTATATATCTTATGATATGCCATGGTGCCATGAAACTACCGTCGGCAGGTACTATAAAACTACCGTCCGCAGGTATTATATGGGAGAATTTTGGAAGTTGCCACAGTTATTGTAAAAGTGCATTAATGGATTTATAGAATTGGAAATAGGAGTTGTTGCGTAAGTTTCACTCCATCAATATCGGTAATTACTACGTTAAATGGTTGTAGCCAACGATTATCCATCATGAAGTGGGTCCGCATGCACTTAAACTAACCATATTGGAGGGCCCATGTGACTAAGTATGAATGTTACATCTTTGATTGATTATGACACGCACAATAAATTTATGTAGCTCAATCTTCATCCACATCATGGACTTGGTAACGAACGATTATCCGTCATGGAGTGGGTCCACATACACGTCATGTCAGCTGACTATAATTGATTGTCAATTAACGGCAAGAGCTAACCAGCCTGCCATAGGGCATTAAATGATTGGTTAGCTGCATGCCCTTTAATTTTATAACACACCCTCGCACATAATGAGATAAATGAAAAATAATAAGGTGTGTTTTAAAGTTAAAGGGCATGCAGCTAACCAATGATTTAATGCCCTATTGCAAGCTGGTTACCTCTTACCGCCAATTAACCAAATGCCCATGTGAGCAAAGTTTTAAGTATCATTATTACATCTTTTATTAATTATGACACATAAACAAATGCTTTATGTAATTAACTTGATAGTGCTTGATTCATTTTTCACAAGTATATCATATATCAATTTGATTTTTTTGTTTATATGAAATGTTTAGATATATTTTATGAAAAGGTTAAGTATTATATTTAATTTTAATATTATTTTTCATGAAAAACAACTAATTGAATAGAAGCCATAACAACTATCCATACAAAAGTCATACAACAAATTTGCATAGTGGTATGAAGCTATAACCTACGTCAAAAATCATACAACAAATTTGTAGAGTGGTATGGAGTTATAACATACATCATATTCTTACCATTGTATGTAGTATATTGTAATATCCCAAGGAAGAAGTCAATTAATTTAATAATCATTTAATAATGAGTAATTAAATTAAAAAAAAAAAATTATAATGTGTTTTTTTTATTTAAATTAAGTTAGTTTAGTTAAAAAAAAGTGATTTATGGTATTTTGCTCACTCAGTGTTTTGATCATGGTGATTGGAGAAGAAAATTTATAAAAAGGAGAATGAGGGTTATTTGGGGTATGATTGGATATTTTATATTTTGCTAATTGTCTTAAGAGTGTTTGTAGCTTAAGGTGGTAGGGAAAACTTCTTATTGTATTTCTTGGTTTCGATATTGAGAGACATGCCTTAATTGGTGATTAGTTTCAGTGGCGAAAGATTCTACCTTAGTTAGTAAAGAGGAAGAACCATTTCATGTTCTTTAGTAGTGTTCATCACAAGAGATGAGGAGGTCATGTTTTGTCATAGCACAGCATTGGAGGAGACAAGAATTTCCAGTTAATTTCATTGTCAGTTTTTTTTGCAACTTGTTAATATAATCTATTGTCAATATTAAATAAATTATGTTTATGGTATTTTTTCATGGTGTAATCCATTGCGGAGAATTTTTGGGAATTTTTTATCAAATTAAATAATTAGGGTTAATACACACAACAAACATAAATTCATCTTAACTCTAAAGTTATCAAGTGTCGAGAAGGATCAAATATCTTGAGGTGCAAACCTCTTTTAGAGTGCAAAATTTGAGAAAGGTTTGCACCTCAAGTGATTTTATCCCTCTTGATGCTTGATAGATCAAATAATAAGATGGATTTATATTTTTTCTTTATGCTTATGTGCACCCACATGGGTCCATGTATCAACTCTATGTGGAACATGGAAGGAATTGCACATCTCCTTCATTTTCAATTTATTTGTATAACATATATATTGTTGGTGTTGAAATATTTTATTTACAATCCACATTGTTGACATTAAATTGTTTTTTTGTTATTAATATATTTTTAAATGCATATCTCCTTCTTATTGGGAAGTCTCTCTATATATGATATTGAAATATTTTGCTTATCCATGCACATTACAATATTCATATGTTCCATATTGATTTTATTATTATTATTATTTTATATTATTATATTTTAAATATCTCATATCAACTTCATATAAGACTTGATTAATTTCACTATTGTTATTTTAAAAATATATTTAGATATTTTATTAAATGTGGAGTTGAAATGTTTTTTGTTATTATTATTATATTATTAAATACTACATGTCTATTCTATCTTAAGCATGAAAGGAATTATACATCTCCTTCATATTGAGTTGTAATATCAACAATGAATGAAGGGCACTATGAGAGTGAAATTATTAATTTTTTATATTCCTTTCAATTAAAACTAGTATAGTTATTTTTATTATTGATTATCGCTCACATTATTTTTTTAGTGAATATTTTATTTTTATTCTAAAACAAATATGTGTCAATTTTAGGTTAAGCATTGTGGGAATTACATATTTCCCTCATTTTGGGTTGTAGAATGCACCTCTTGATGTAACAATGAATGAAGCACATGATAATGAAATTCATGCTTTATAATCCTTTTAATTCAAACTAACCATATATGTATTTATTTTTGTTATTGTATATAGCCGACAATGTTTTTTTTATTTAGTGAAAATTTTATTTCTATTTTAAAAGAGACACATGTCACCTCTAGGTAGAGCATGAAAGGAATCACTCATCTTCCTCATACTAGGTTATAGAATGCACCTCTCAGCACAATAAGTAGAACTATATTCCTTATAACTTGTTTCTTCTCAATTTCCATGTAGGTCTATTTCTTAGGTGATTTTAATAACCATGCAACTAATGCTTTAGTAGCTTGTGGAGGTTTCCTTGTAAGCTTTCGTTAAGGAAATAAAAATAGATTTTAAATTAGAAATTACTTTTGTATGTGTGAAATTGTTTTACCCTTCCACTAATTACATTTTTAGCTATTGTGTGATTGATGCCATGGTAGGAAAATAATTTATGCATTAAATTAAATTGAACTATTTATGTAGTAAATTTATACCATAAGGTCATTAACCACCTAGGGTTAGATATTTCTACAAACTCAAGGGTCTCTACAAGAATTGTGATAAAAAATATTCTTCAAGTAATGAATCTAAATAACATAATTATTTATGACTATTTTTAGGATATTTTTTGTGATGAAGTTGACAAAGTGACTCAAGATGACATCCTTCTCCACTTGAAGGTGTTCCTCTTCCTGACCAGCTAGGTGAAGAATTTAAATTTCTCTTCATGCCTTGAACAATATTTCCTTGCCCCATACATTAGAGTTGGTTGGCTATACCAAGCATCAAAAGGCCATTGTCTTAATCAACAACAATAACAACCATAATCTCACTCAATACCAAATCACCAAATAAACACATGGCTATATGCATTTTACTAACAAAATTTGAATTATGATTTCTAACAAGGGATCTATGGATTGTGCAGTTAGTGTGAAAATGTGAAACTTCAAATGGATGAATATTCCTTGAAAACTCACATTTCAATATTGAAATGAGTAGTTATGATATATTTTTGAGTGCTAAATTATTGAAAACATTAGGCCCCATCACCATGGATTTCCTAGAGTTATATATGATTTTCCAAAAGGATGGTCATTCATATAGTCTCAAAGGTACCAAAGCAAGCTCTTTAAAAATACCCAACACCCACCACATGGAAAATCTCTCCAAAAAGGGTCATTCTTGCATTTTTTCACAATTCCATGTTATTCAAGATTTTGAGGCTACTTCTTAATGAATTCATTTGAACTCAAAATTAGTTTTAGATAAACATCAACAAATGTTTGAAACTTCCTCAAGGCTTCCCAAACTTACGTGGTGAGCCTGATCATAATATCCCAATACTTTTAAGTACCCACCACCTAATTTGTGCTCACCTTACCATCATAGTGGGATATTATGATCATGATCACCATGTTATTCCCAAAAGATTGAAGTTAGAAACATAATCTAAGAGTTTTTGGCGGTTGGTTTCCTTCATGCTACTACCAACCCTTATTCCTCCCTAAACATTATAGTTCTTGAAAAATAAGGCACTTGGTTCACGTGTCTCCACTTTTGAGTTATTAACAATTTGACCATCAGTGATAATTTACCATTCTACTAATTGATGATTTCTTAAATAAGTTACATGGTACTCAATTCTTCACCATGGATGCCAATTCTTCACCAAAATTGATTCCACTATAGTTATCACCAAATTATCATTAGCAAGTAGATATTCCAAAGACTATTTTTTTCACTCATGAAGGTCATTATCGATTTTAGTGATGTATTTTGGTCTCTACAATATGAATTCCACTTTCAAAGCCTCATGAACAAAATATTTTGATCCCTTTTATGACATTTATTCCTATTCTTCTTTGATGACATCTTAGTCTACAACAAAACTTGAGTGGCACATGTGGTACATGTGGATCAAGTCCTACAATTCCTCTATCATCACCATTTATTCCTCAAACATTCTAAATGTGATTTTAGAGTCTTAGAAGTGGAATTTTTAGGACACGTGGTGTTTAAGAAGTGTTTATGTATTAGTCCTAATAAATTGAGGCAATGAAGGGTTGGCCTCACCCCAAGATCGTAAAAACATTTATGTGAATTTCTTTGCCTTACTTATGGCGACCAAGATTTTGTGTAGGAGTATTGTAAAATTGCAACTCCTCTCACTACTTTTCTAAAAAATAATTCCTTCTAATGGAATGAGAAGGTTAAGCATGATTTTTAGGCTCTAAAAAATGATATGTAATACCATAATATTAGTCGTGCTTAACTTGAATAAGATTTTTTTCTTGGAATGTGATGCATCCAGAAAAGGAACTAGGTAATGTTAATGCAAGATGGACACTTGTTATCCTTCAATAGTAAGCAATTATGTGATAGAAACTGAGCAAATCCACTTAAGAAAGGAAGTGTTGGATATTATTCATGCAATTGATATGTGGCATCATTTCTAAATTAAAAATGCAACATCATAGCTTGGAATATTTATTGAAATAGAGTTTGTCCTCCCTAGAGTAGCAAGAGTGGGTCACTAAAATGTTAGGTTGTGAGTATGATCTTATTTACAAGAAGGAAAAGGAGAATTGAGTGGTTGATAGTCTCTCCAGGAAGTATGAAGAGGAAGATTACATTTTTGCATTAACTTTCCTAGTGCCAAATTGGTAACTTCAAGTAGTACATGGAGAATGATCAACAAATGCCAATATTGCGCATGTGATCCACTAGTTACAAGGTGACCCACTTGCATATTTGGGATACACTTGGTAAAATGATGAGTTCTGTTATAGAAAGCATAATTTTTTGTTTTGTTTTATGATTCAACACTAAAATCAAGTGTTATTTGAATTACACACATCTACCATAATACATAATTATAGGTTTAAAAAAAAATATGCCTAGATTAAGTGTTCATTCTTTTGGGAAGGCATAAAGATGGACATCCCTAAAAACTATATGGCTAAATTTCATAATTGCTTATGACACAAGATGGTAGAATAATAACAAACTTTACCCATTCTAGCCACCACATGTATTGAGATTTCTATAGATTTCGGGGGTTACTTGAATCAAGGAAGAAATCAATTATTGTGGTAGTTTTGTATTATGTTATTAAATATGTTTACTTTTGTGCTTTAAAAATCCAATTTAGGGACTCCAAATTAGCACATGTATTCATGGAAAGTATTTTAAACTCAATGGCATGCCTAAATCAATTATTATTGATCATGACACCACCTTCACTAACAATTAATGGCAGGAGTTATTTCATCTTCAAGCTACCTAATTAATCTCAATATAACGTATCACTCAAAACACATGTCTAGGTAACAACAATCAAGAAGTTTTTAGAAAATTACTTACATTGTTTTCTGTTGGATGCCCAACCCAATGGGTCTAATAGTTACACCTGGCTAAATGGTGGTATAATAAACCTAATGTGTTGCTACTCAAATTATCCACTATGTGGCAATCTATGGACAACAATGGTTTTTTATGATCTCATACTTACCATGCCTCTCTAAGGTTGGGAGGTGGACAAAACCCTAACGACCCATGTTGGTGTTTTTCATATCCTCAAGGATATTTTGGTTTTGGATTTGAACTACATGAACCAATAGGTTGATAAACGTTGCTCTGAATGCCCCTTTGAAGGAGGGGATTAGGTGTTCTTGTGTCTCTAGCTATATAAATAGAGAGCCACTAGAAGTTCGCACATAAATTTTGGAGACCATATACTATACTCAAATTTATAGGCCCAATGGATTACAAATTGGTGCCACCTAGCCATTCTAAGCTTCACCTAGTCTTTCATACATGTCATAATTGGGTCCAATTTCACAATTTAAACCAACCTTCCTGAACTAGATGGGATGGTTCCATTTGGTTGTAGCCTGAGGTTGTTTTGTTCAAACTTGAGCATAGTCTTTTCCAACACACTATCCAAGAAGTTTTAATCCAATGGAAGGATAAAAATCCCCTAGATGCTACATGGTAATGAATAGCTATTTTCCACCAAATTCCTCATCTCCAACCTTGAGGACAACACTGCTTTGCAAAGGGGAGGACTTGTTAGGGTCCCACCTTAACTCCACTATTTAGGAGATTAGGTTATTACTTAATATGTTTGTATAATGTCTATTAAATACTATTCATGATGTAGAAGAGTGTAAAATCAATAAATGTAAGTTGGCTTCATGAATGGAGTATAACTAGGTGACTAGGGTTTTTCTTAGTTAGAGACTATATATGGTAGTGTAAGCTATGTAATCATTTTTCAAGTGAATTTGAATGCATTTGGAGTTATACTTAGTTAGAGGTTTCCACCTCAAAGAGGCAAGTGAACATTTATCTCAATTTGGAATATCAATATTTTTTTGTATATTGTTGTTATGTTCATACTCTTTTCTATTATTTACTTTCCACAATTATATTTTTGCCTATCTTGCTCTAAATGTATTTTTTACAAATATAAAGGAATACCATAGATTCCATGTAGGGGATGTAATCATGCTATGTGTAATTGAAACTTATTTGGTCATTTGGCCTTCAAGAGGATCAAATGGGAGACCATGGAAAATAAATGCACTAGAAGAGAATAAGAAGTGGGTTGGTTGTTGGATGCATTACCCGTTTTATTGTAGAAGGAAAAGATATTACCCACAAAGTAGAGGTGGTACCCATGTTAGGAAATGAAAAATCCATATTGCAAAGAGATAATACTCTCAATGAGTGAAGATCATCTCACTAGTTGGAGTTGACAACAAGGAGAAGGTTTGAAGAGATATTAAACACACTAGTGTAACATAAAGTAATGCTCAATAGATAATCATGCTAGGTTCAAGAGTACTAATTAAATAAGGGTAGAAGGAATTATTCCTCTTCTTACTTGAGAAATTTCATAGCCAGAGAGCTCAAACATTACAGGCAAAGTATTGAATTTCAAAAGTGAAAGGCTAGTTATTTTGAAGGCCATTATAAGGCATAGGTAATTGACTATGTATGTTTACTTGCAATTTGTGTGTCAAAATTTGTGTATAACATTGAAGCTCCCAAGTCATGTGTTCATTTTGATTATCTAAAACTCCAGTAGAAAGATGAGAAATCCATTATTTGATACAGATTTCCCAATTAGGTTCTCCAAAGTAAATTCTGTGATTTCTATTTTTCTTTGTTATTTAAATGATTTGCAACTATAAAGTGTTACTTGCATGTCTTATTCATATCAAAATAGTATACTAAATGATACATGTAAAGCAACCATTAAACAAACCTTTAATTTAGAATGTAGCACTCAACATGAATTTGAAAAACATAAAAATAACAAAATAAAAATTTATAAACTAGTTACACCGAAGGTGTCTCTTTTGAATGAGTTAGTTGCCTAAGATCGTCTACCCTTTTGTTTTCCACCATACAATTGTCACTACTACTTTGGTTTTTCACCATTATTGTCAAACAATTGAACATTTAAACTAGTTTTTTGCCTACCCTTTCATATGGTAACTTAATTTTCTCCCTCAGTTATTTGTACTAACACTTATATTTCTTTGACCTCAATGACTAGTGGTAACCAACAACACTGCAAATTTT
Source organism: Pinus taeda (assembly GCA_000404065.3). NCBI lineage: Eukaryota > Viridiplantae > Streptophyta > Pinopsida > Pinales > Pinaceae > Pinus > Pinus taeda. Next base: position 154,385 of record APFE030546627.1, read on the forward strand.
ATGATGCATGTAGTGGAAACCAACAACACTATGCAAATTTTATGATGCATGAGCAAAAATCTGGTTATGTGTTAGGCTTTCTTATGCGTCAGGTTGTTATAGCACCATTTACCACTCTTGGTAGATGTAGAAAATCTGCTATAGGTTAACCCGATAATGCAATATAAATCAAAGCAGAATACTATAACCTACTTCTACTATCAATTTACAGAATCTTAAAGATTGAGCTGAACAATATAACCAGAAGAAGAAGAATCAATGGCACAATACACATGAAAATACTTTGGGGAAAGCTTGAGCTAAAAACCCCACACTATTGTATTATCATACATGGTGGAAATACATAGGAATTATACAAAGCCTTAGCTCTCATAGCTAGCCAGCTCTCAGTACAATCCTCACAAATGCTCACAGGAAATTTTTCCTTCTCTCCAGCCTTCCTCTCTACCCTCGAAGCTCCTATTTCCTTACACTGTTCCTTGTGGATGATTTTCCTTTTACCAAGAGGAAAACCAATCCTTCAAAACTGCGCAATCCTCAAGGATAAATCCTTGACTGCATGCATGAGTTTTATCCATGAGAAAAACACATGCAACTGATAATACACTGTCCTTGAACATTAATCTCAACTGGGTCTTTCTCAGAATAGACATGCATGAGTTTCTGATGAGGGAATCTTCAGTTAGCTGGAGTAGCACTCGTTGAGTGCATTAATGCATCAACTGACTGTTAACTCACTATTAGTTCCTCAAATAGTTTGGAACTAATTTAACTGGACTTAACTCAGTAAATTGAGTTAACTAATTACAACTCAAATACAACTCAAATACAACTCAATATTATCTCCTTAATTTAAGGGAGAACTCTTGCATGACTTCAAAATACTTCTAACTTGAATTTCTCCAACTAATTAATTGAAAATAAGTTAATTAATTATTTCGAAGTAGCTGTTAAGAATAAATTCTATTTTAATTCACAATTTAATTCAAGGACAAATTAAATTGGAATATTCTTGTTGCCATATTTCAACACTACCTCTCAACAAGAAAGGGATTATCTGCCACCCCAATCCTATCTCTATGGAGCTTGAATTTACACTTTTACAATGCCTTTGTCAAAATGTCAGCATCTTGCTCCTCTGTCGAAATATATTGCAGCAACATGATCCTCCTCGCTACACAGTCTCTGAGATGATGATATCGGATGTTGATGTGCTTGGACCTACCATGAAATACTGGATTCTCAGAGAGTTTGATACAACTCTAATTATCACAATAGATCATAGTTGGATCCATCCTCTGATCAAACAAACCAGCTAGGATTTTCTGCTTCTAGATGGACTCACATGTTGCCTCACTTGCAGCCATGTATTCTGCCTCTACCGAGCTGAATGCATCTGACCTCTGTTTCCTGTTGTACCAAGAAACTATAGCTGACCCAAGGTTGAAAATCCCTCCTGATGTGCTCTTCTGATCTGATGGACTTCCTGCCCAATCTGCATCAGTGTAGCCTTGTAGCTTCACTCCCTCTAGTCGTCTATACCATAATCCATACTGATATGTGTCTCTGAGGTATCTCAATACATGCATTGCCACCTTCCAAAACATCTTGGTAGGCTGAACCATCTCTTGACTCAGCTGCCTGTACACAGTAGCCTCTACGACTTCTCTTGAAGCAACAACCTCCTTCCTCCAGTTACCTGCTAGAGGAGTCTGCATGGGCTTGCACTTCTCCATGTGGAATCTCCTGAGTATCTCATTGGCATACTTGCCCTGAGACACAAACAACTCCCCATCCTTCTTCCACACTTCCATGCCTAGGAAGTAATGCATGAGACCCATGTCTTTCATCTTGAATTCTCTTGCAAGGTCCTCCTTGCAAGACACAATCAACTGATCATGACCGGTCAATATGAGATCATCAATATAAAGTACGATGATCAATAGCTTACCTTTCACCACGGTGTGGTACAGGTTCACATCCACTTCACTCTTTGTGAAGCCCAACCCGGTGAAGTAGTTGTCTATCCTAGTGTACCAAGCACGAGGTGCTTGCTTCATCTTGTACAACACTCTCTTGAGTTGGCACACATGCGACTCATGATTGAAGGTCTCAAAACCTTCTGGTTGCTTTATGTACACCTCTTCCTCAATCTGGCCATTGAGGAATGCAGTCTTCACTTCCATCTGATGGATCTTCCAACCCATCTGTGTTGATAGTGCTAACATAGATCTGATAGATGAGTACCTTGCGACAGGAGCAAAAGTCTCATCATAGTCAATCCCCTCGACCTGTGAAAAGCCACGGGCAACAAATCTTGCCTTATGCTTCTCCACACTACCATCAACAGCTTGCTTTACCTTGTAAAGCCAATGGGAACTCACAACTAACTTGTTCTCCGGTCTTGGAACCACGTCCCAAACACTATTACGAACTATGGAGTCATACTCCTCCACCATAGCATCAACCCAAATCGGTTGCTACATTGCTTGCTCAAAGGAAGATGGCTAAGTCTCAACACATTCCCCAACAAGGGCCATGTATCCAGTGTACCTCTCAGGTGACCTCCTCTGTCTGCGCTGAGAAGATGTTGCTCCCACATTCTCTCTCGCATCCTCCAACAATATGTCATATTCTCTTGTGCACTTCCATCCATCTTTGGAAGACTCTGCTTAAGTGGATGTCTCCACTCTTGGAACCTCTACGTGCACCTGCTCCGCATCAGTCTGAGGCTCCTCCTCCTTAGGAACCAATAATTCCTCCACAACCTGTAGTTGGAGCTCCCTCTCAAGGAAAACTCACATGGCCTTCTGCTCATCAAACTTGAGATCTCTCCGAACTACTTTCCTCCCACTGGTAGGCAAGTACACCCGATAGTTGTGAGGTGTATCAGTGTACCCCACAAATATCCCCAACTCTGCTGTCAGCTCAAGTTTCTTCCATGCATCCTTTGTCACATGGCAATATACCGATGAGCCAAAGATCCTGAAGTGACCCACATCTGATCTCTTAACGGAGAAAGCTTCCTCTGGTATCTTCATCTCAAGTATGTGATGCAAGCTTCTATTCTGCAAGTAGACCATTGTGTTGCATGCCTCAACCCACAAATGAAGTGGTATGCCTTGGTCATGCAACATTGCCCATGCTTCCCCTACAATAGTTTTGTTCTTCCTCTCGGCCACCCCATTCTTCTGTGGGTTATGAGGTGTCGTTAACTCTCTTTTAATTCCTTCCTCTACACAGAAGTCCTTAAAATCTTGAGAGACATATTCTCCACCATTATTGCTTCTCAAGGCCTTGATCTTCTTCCCTGACTCTTTCTCGACCAAAGCTTTGAACTTGTTAGTCCTTACAATCTCCTAGGCTGAAAAGGAAATCGACAAGGGTAACCTCAAACCACTTCAGCTCAGTAGCTATCCCTACTGAGCATGAGAGGGATATCTCTAAGTCTCTTAATAGTGATATGACTTTAAAGAAAATGGATTTTAGACAAGATATAAGTAGTTGTTTGTGAAATTTTTTTTTTAAAGGGTTTGTTGAAATTAGGTTTTGGAGCCACAAGTAGGTCTAAGCTGTGGGAATACAGGAACAAGCATAAGAAGGAGGTAGATGTCAAAATACATGGTGTAATTTGAGTATTTGTCAGTGTAGTATAGACGATATAATGTGGAAGAAACTAATGAGAATAAATAAACATGATTTCATTAGCTTAGGAAGACAAAACACATAACCATGAAAGCCAGATAACAGAGCTTGTAAAAAAAGAATTCTGATTATTTTATCACAAGGCATTCATAGAAAGAAGAGTTATAGTGTAGATAAAGATGTTTAGACCATGAGAAAACAAAAATAATGAAGTACAAGCACCATGAACTCACTGGGCTAGAGTTCCTTGAAAATAGTTGCAACTTGTGTCTGTATTAGCTTAAAGATGATTACAATGTAAGCCTCCTTTACAAAAAGTTCAACCCCCTTCTCCTGAGGTGAAATAGTACTTATAGACTCTCCTAGACCACTTTCCCACCTTTAGGAGTTGAATTCCTTGGTGGAGGAACTGAGTCCAAGATTCTCTTAACCAACAGGTGAGAGTGAGAAGGTGCAGCTCAAACACCTCATGAAGAGTTTGTTTAGGAGTTTGCTTCTCTTATGAGGCCTAATAAACATAAAAAACAACCTATGATAACATTCATTGATGCCTACATCACCTAGCCTCGTAAATTGTGCCATTACATAGAGAATCTTGACTTTGACCAAGTCAGATTAGAAACTAGAAATTTTACACAATGAAATTTTGCAAATAAAAACACAGAAAGTGAAGAAGCGCATCACCAGCTTTGAGCTGATTTTGAGGTGCCTTCCATGGGGAAAAATGAACATCTGAGAGAATGGTCAACTAGCCCTTCAAGTCTAGTTTCCAGAACAATTTTAATTTTTGAATTTGGAGCATGGGAAGACCTTCAAAAGTCCATTCTCTCAAGGTCACTCCAGAAGCGCATCACCTGTCAAAAAATGGTCCAGAATGCTAGTTTTTTGCCACTTTTTTGCACTTTTCTCCAAAACTAGGCCACCTCTGCAAAATCTGGGAAAATGGGTTTTTAGAGGATGTAAATATCTTTCCAAAAATGTAGACCTTTCCTCAAATGGAGGCCTGAGGAAAATGCTCAAAATTGGCTCAAAATTGGAGAGAAGGTGTAAAAATGAGTTTGTTATAGCTTCATGGATGCTTTAGCAATCATCTAAAAGTTTCCCTCATCCTTTTGATCTTTTTTGGCCTCCTTGAGCTTGTTTTTAAGTTGTTTTATTTTGACATTGGCGATCATGTTTTGAGATTGATAGTGATGCGCCATGTGTCTAAGGATTTGATTGTCTCTAATTTCCTTCTCCAGGAGCTTCTCTAAGTGTTCATTCACCTTGTTAAGCCAATATTCTTTATCTTGATGTACCTCTAGGGCAATCCTTTCTTATAGGTCAAGGTCTTCATTAAGCAATATTTGCTCTTGTTCCTCTTGCAAAGCTTTCTTGAGGCCTCTTGTTCTTGGTATTTTCCTTTTTCCTCTCACCTCTGATGCTTCAAGCTCTCTTGATGTCATTATCTCTTTACCTTTGCCGACTTGCTGCATTAGCTTAGCTATTTCCTTTTCTAGGATCAACTCTTTTGCTTTGATTTGACTGTTTTCCTATTCAAGGAATGATATAATATACTTTTACCTTTCTAGATTTATTTCCAGCTCCTTGATTTGGTAGTCCTTGTCCCTGATAGTCTGTCTCATGATTGAAGTCTGATCTTCCGCCTCTAAATCAAACAGTTGAAACTCATGCTCAAATGTGTCTTTCTCTTTTGCTATCGGTTCCTTCTTTGTCGATGAAGAAGGATTGGCCCCTTTCTCTCTGTGAGAAGAAAACACAAGCCTCTGGCCCTTCTTATACACTTTAGTCACCTCATGTTTGGATATCTGAGTCTTCTCCACTATTTTGCTAGATGACCCCACCTCCATTTGAATGAAAAATAAACTGTGAGGTATGAATGAAAATGAAGTGATGTGAAGGCGAATTTTGACAAAATGATGGGAGGGGTCTTGGGAAATGTGAGAGGACTTTGAAATATGATGAAAATAAGTGGATAAATAGTGGAAAAATGATTTGCTTGCAGGTGGGAACAACAGGGTTTATGATGAGATTTGCCCAAAAACCTCTAGGAATGAGCTAGGGCTTTTCTTTTTGAGTCTTTAAACTTTGCTTGGAGGTGGGTAAAATGGTAAAAATGGCTCACTAAACATGTATGAAGGGGTAGGATATCATTTTACATGTTTTGGAAATTAAAAATAATGATGGCCATTTTGACCCTAACATTTCCCATGCAAATTTTGCTACAAACCCTAACTTGAAGAATCATTGACATGAGATGAAATTGGGAAAGAAAAATATGGAGGATGATGGTGTACTTGCTATTGAAAATAATACTGAGAGGGGGGGTGAATCAGTATTATCTAGTCCTTTTAACAATTCTTCCTTATTTAGACTTTGAATTATTTTTGCATATCAGTACCATAAAACAATGAGCATGAACAAGAAAAACAGACAGTCACATCAAAGAACACCAGATATAAGGTGGAAACCCAATGTGGGTGAAAACCACCTGCTGCAATATGTCTCTATCTTCTTTC
>APFE030546627.1:160568-195846 GCA_000404065.3 Pinus taeda
ACCCTTCACAAATTCGCTTTCCACTTCACTTTCATATAGATCGAGCTTTTGAAACAATAACCCAATATTTCAGATCTTAAGATATTCAACCCAAAAGCATGCACAAGCCAAATGATCTCCTTGCTTTATATAGGCAAGCTCTTCCTCAAATCATGGACCAATACCACGGGCCAAAACCATAACAAACCAATACCATCAACTCAATACTAGGGATCAACACGTCTGTCGAGATGCCATGGACCAAAAACCATAGGTTCAAATTCCAAGGACTAACTACCATGGACCAAAGGTAAGTTTTCCCACATGAAATAAAATTTTCTCTGCATAAAATTCTGTGAACTTTTCTCCTGCGAACTTCTTAATTCTCATCATATTGAGAGCCATGTCATGGGTGTTGCCATCAAGTACAACATCTGTAACATATAACCATACCAGAAACATAATGTCAACACTTTCTTGTTCCTTAGCTTAGAAGTCAGTAAAATCAATCTTGCAAGTTAAAAATTGAGATTTGGGAGAGTTTTGAAGGATTTCTGGGCACTCTGTCCTACACGCAGCGCCAAAGCGGAACGTAGTTCACAAAAGCGTAGAGCCATCTTCCAAACCACTTTTGGAGGCCTTAAACTTCTCCAAATCGAGAGCTTGATAGCTCGTTGGAAATCGATTGAAGGCTGCTATAATATGGACACCTCAAGCATGTAATTTGGAAATTCCATGAGGGATAAAAGTTGATTTTCCCAAGGTCACTCAAAAAAATCAGGGTTTCTCTTACAAAAGAGAAGCACCAACTTGCAAAGCACTTTTGGATGCCTTCCACTAATCCAAATCATGATCGGAAAGTACCATTGGAAATATTAGGATGTCTGCTACACAATAGTCCTTAAGAACTGCCAACACCTACTCCAAACCCCTAAAAAAATGTCTTGAAGTCAAGTTGTCCAGAAGTGAATTAACTCTCCTGTAGCAAGTGTAGTTTGGGAATTTCTTTCAAATCATAACACCTGTGCATAAATGAAAGGAGGTTTTTGTTCGTTGGACTATGATGGAAAAAAAAGTACTTCACTTTTGTAAAATTATTCTCCATTTGGTCAGAAACATATTTTGAATCAAACATGTCCCTATGAGGAAAGATGAGGCGAGGTAGTGTACTGCAACATTGTCTTATTTGAAATTAAATATTACCTTTACCTTTATTTCTCTTTTCCTAAGATGCTAACTCCCTTTACCTACTTAGTCACATGATGGACATGCTTTTGGAAACATATGGTATCGTGATGACACATGGAGTGAAACCCTAGACCATGACCTAAAATGAGGAATTTAACCATTTCATGACCCAAGACACTTAAATGAAGATATGATACCTCGAAGAAGACAATGACCATGATGAGTGATGAAGACCATGGGTAAGTGAAGGGAGTAGCAGTGAACTAGACACAACAAACAGTGACCAAATGTTTATTTGAAGACTCACTGAAATGACAAAAATTTGACTTGACACCCTAAGAACACCTTGTAAGAGCATATTTGATCACTGGTGACAGGGTAAACTAATTGACACTAATAGAACTCACGAAACTTTGTGAAGGTTTGGTCCTTCTTCTGCATGAAATAAATCCAGCATTTACGAGAATACTCATCAATGAAAATCACATAATACCTTTGCTTCACTATGGATGCCGTCGAGAATGGTCCACACAAATCAGTATGAACTCGCTCTAAGATGGCATCTGCTCGACTGTCTCAATCATGAAAGGAAGACTTGGTGTACTTTCCCAAGGTACAACCTTTGCATGTGTCAACTTGCTCAAGTTTGCCTTTGGGAAGTCCCGTGGATATCTACTGCACTATCTTCAAAGCCCCATAATGCAAATGGCCCAACCGCCTGTGCCACAACTCGCCAATGTCTTGGCTTTGCACCAATTCTACTTTTGTACTTAATGCAACACAATCATCTACCTCTAGTTTATAGAGATTCTCCACCCGAATCCCTATCCTCTTGGTCTGACCCGTGGCTATGTGTCTTAGGAATGCCTTTCCTTTACTGAAGACAACATCGTAGCCTTTGTCCTTCAACATCGCGACCGACACCAAGTTCTTCTTCAGTCCAGGCACATACATCACATATGTCAAGGTGAGAGGAGCTCCATGCTCCCTCTGAAAAGCATCTGTGCCCACTCCTGAAACACTATACCTTTCATCATCACCCATCTCTATGTGCATCTTGGGGTCTTTCTCCTCTAAGGCACTGAATAAATTTTTATCACCGGTCATGTGGAATGAGGCTCCACTGTCAAGATACCAGACACAACCCATCATCGATGACACCATGCATACGATGAGGGTAAAGTCCATTTCGAATTGAGAGGCTAATGCCTCACCTTCCGATCCTTCTAAGGATCCCTTCTTGGACTTATTCGATGGGAAATTAGTCGCATAATGTCCCATCTCGTGACAATTAAAGCATCTCACTTTAGAGTTGTCACCCTTCTTCCCTCCATGAGAAGAATTCGATTTGGAAAAGGAAGCCTTCCCCTTCCCTTTATTTGCCTTACTTGCTAAGGCCATATTTTCTTCATCATCATCCTTGGATGAAGAACCATCTATTCTGCTACTCCTGATCTCCTCCTGCATTAGATCTGACCACAGTCGTTCCCAATTTGGTAGTTTCTCCCTTCCATTCACAGAGTCCTGGTAGCTATTCCAACTCTTTGGAAGGCCAAGGAGAGCGAGGCTCACCATATCATCATCGACAATAGTTATTCTCACACTGTTAAGCTCATATTTGCAGGGGGTGAGCTTGTTCATATATGTGGAAATAATATCGCCCTTCTCCATCTTGATTCTTTGAAGCTTATCCTTGAGTGCCAATTTCCTCTAGTCGCTACTGTTCTGGTACAGGTCCTTCAATGTCTTCCACATTAAAAATGGAGTATCCTTCCCATGGAGACTCGAGACAATATGGTCTCGAACTCCCTCAAGGATGATCCGTCTCGCCTTTGCCACACACTTCTTCCACTCAACCAAATCTTGTGCATTAGTTGAAGATGGCTTTTTGATTTCTTGATCAATGAATTCCTTCAAACCATTGTCTTCTAATACAACCTCCATTCTATCTTTCCATGCTATGTAGTTCGAGCTACCTTCCAAGGCATACTCGAGTCTCAAGCCATAGAACGCCATTGGCCAACCTTGAAGTATGATAATAATTTGATTTTCACCTACAACCCCGAACTTCAAACTTCGAATTCTCTCCTCAGTATACTGTTCACAGCTCTATTACTATGTATAAAATTTCTACACATCCAGCTCCAATACCATGTAGAAAATTTGGTGCAGGTTAACTCGATAATGCAATATAAATCAAAGCAGAATACTATAACCTACTTCTACTATCAATTTTTGGAAGCTTAAAGATCAAGCTGAACAATATAACCAGAAGAAGAAGAATCAATCGCACAACACACATGAAAATACTTTGGGGAAAGCCTCATCTAAAAACCCCACTATCTATATCATCATACAAGGTGGAAATACATAGAGATTATACAAAGCCTTAGCTCTCACAACTATCTAGTTCTCAGTACAATCCTCACAGATGCTCACAGGAAATCCTGGCTTCTCTTAAGCCTTCCTCTTTGCCCTCTAAGCTCCTATTTCCTTGCATAGTTCCTGTGGGATGATTCTCCTTCAACCAAGTGGAAAACCTCTTCTACCCAGTGGATGATCACTTGGTCTCACACACTGTCAAAACTGCACAATCCTCAAGGAATGATGCCTTGACTAAATGTATGAGTTTTCTTTATAAGAAAACACATGCAACTGATAGTACATTGTCCTTGACTTTAATCTCAACTAGGTCTTTCTCAGAATAGACATGCATGAGTTTCTAATGAGGGAATCTTCAGTTAGCTAGAGTACATTGTCCTTGACTTTAATCTCAACTAGGTCTTTCTCAGAATAGACATGCATGAGTTTCTGATGAGGGAATCTTCAGTTAGCTAGAGTAAACTAGTTGAGTGCATGCATGCATCAACTGACTGTTAACTCTCTATCAGTTCCTCAAACATTTTGGAACTAATTTAACATGACATAACTTAGTAGACTGAGTTAAGTAATTACAACTCAAATATAACTCAAATAATAATAATATTTATTATTATTAATTTTTCAATTACTAATTGTAAATTTCCCTAGATCTATTATTATATTCCATTTGGTAACTTTTCCCTTAATATAGCACTCGATAGGCGTTGAAATAATTTTTATGATATCTTATTAATATTATTATAATTTAAACAAATTGAATAGTAAAATCTAGTCGTTTCTTAGTCAATTTTAACCATTTATCCTGTCTGACCTAATATAGCCATTTTTCAGGTAAACCTAGCCATTGGAAGATCTACTCTCCCTATTTAATATGTAGCCATGATTGGATTATTCAACTTTTTCTGACGATGAACCACACTCGTTGGTTTGAAATGCGTCGAAAAATGTATTATCATGTGATTTATGCCGAAGAACTTTTCATAAACTCAATCTTATCTCCTTAATTAAAGACTTATCTCCTTAATTTAAGGGATAACTCTTGCATGATTTCAGAAAGACTTCTAACTTGAAATTATCCAACTAATTAAGTCAAAATAACTTAATTAATTATTTCCAAGTAGCTATTAAGACTAAATTCAATTTTAATTCACAATTTAATTCAAGGACAAATTAAATTGGAATATTCTTGTTGCCACATTTCAACAATACTCTCCAAGATAAACGTATCAGAAGCTTGGATGACCAAAATCCCTTACAATGAGTTATGAGGGACTATTTATAACAAAGGGTGGGGTGACCCTTGACATTCCCCTTTGTGACAGTTCAAGAAACCTAATGACTCTTCACCTACTCTATGACTATTATATCCACTATTGACACTTGACTTACAGTTGACATGACTTTACGTTACAATGAACATGTACCCATGTGAACAAAATGGCTTGAGCAAGCCATGCTAGACATCACTCTGACTTAGACAACCATCGAAGTCCAACTGCTCAACATCCTCATGCTGATCAACAATAACATATTGATGCCAAGATTTGTAGTCCTTAATGGTGTCCATGTGTTCCGTGGTGACATCCATCTAAAATTTGACCCTTGCCTCCATAGCATCCAAGTACACTGCTCGCACTCCTCTTTCCAACTCATATAAAAGCATACGCATCATTTTCTTCAATGTGGTCATACCAACAACATAATTTTGCATGATGTATGCTCTGATAAGCAAGTCTGGGTTGGTGGCGATGCGCATCAACTCGTCGAAGTACAAGTCAAGCTCTAGTTGGACCTACTTCTTTGTCTTTGATTGGGTGAGAGTCCCAAGTGATGGGATCACATGTGTGTGCACCACAACATCCATGATCTTGAATAATCGTGCATGGGAACCATGTATGCTAGTGATGAGTTGTGGGAGGTCATCATAGTTCTAGATTTGACTTCGGATACGTGATTTCAGCTCAACTGCATTGCCCCTTATCATCTTTGGGAAGTGAAGCAGGGCTCCCTTGTACTTCATCATCTATGTTTGCATGTCATCAACAACAACATGCACATTCATGAAGATGCGTGTTCTTCTAGCACATTGCTGCTACCATCCGTTGAGATGGACGATTGCCTCGTGCATGATACCTAACTTGGAGTACAATGCTCACATAACTGTATCAAGGGACAATACTTCATCCAATATTGCCTTCTTCATTTCAGCTCAAGCGGACATTGTCACTAAGTCTCCTCCTTGCTTGGCCACTTGTACTTCCTTTGCCTTTTGCTCATTCTCATCTATCAGAAACCGAACACTTGAGCTAGTGGATTTGGCATACACTCTGATTGCATCGGCCAAGGCAGCTGGATGTTTATGCACATTAGTCATGATCACTTGTTCCTCAAATTGCACAGGAGATGTATGATCCTCCGGAGTTGATACTCTGTGAGACTGCACAACTCTATGATGAGATTCATCAAATGAGATGTTGTGCATCTCTCCTTCTGGCTGACCACCAAGGATCTTAGTGCCTCCTTGGTCATTCGAAACTTTCTCATCATCTGGATGCATTGAAGTGGGTGAGTCGACCTCTTTGTGGTGAGGCATGAAGTCAGTGTCCTGTTCCAACTCCTGCTGCTCCATGTCTACATCCAACTGCTGAAGTGCTTGTTCTATCTCATGAGCGAAGTCTCACTCCTACGATGGTTGACCCTATTCACCTGATGCTAGATGTTTAGATGAATTAACTACTTGTACGTGCACTGCTTCGTCTGTCTGCACATGTTGCGCCCCCTGCTGTATTTGTTACTGCTGCGCTTCCATTCTCTTCTTTTCCCTCTTCCTTTGCGTGATTCACTTGTCATGCTGATGTCTCTTTGCCTCTATAGCCATAGCTGCTTGATCTATAAGTGGATCTGCTCGAAACTTGCAGCTTTCCCTTTATCGCACACTGGTATGCTTGGCTTTGCTACCTCTGATGCTACTGCTACTACTACTGGTGCTTTCTGTGATGATGCTTCATGTTGCTTCACTAACCACTCCATAGCAAAGCTGACCTGTTTATTGGGTCTGGAGTAACTGTAGCAATACATCCATGAGTCCTCCTCAGCCCAATGAAATGCCCCATAGATCTAGTTGAACTGAACTCTCATGCAGTGATCCTTCACAATGCAATGTGGGTGATACGAATTCTAGTTTCGGAGGTCAAACATGTACTTCTTCATTTGTTATGCTTTGACATCCACTTGCTTGATACTCCGGATCTCATATAACCCAATCCACAACGCAAGAGTGGGACAAGGTGCCTTCTTCTTCCGATGTAGTCTAACTGTCAATCTTGCCGAGATGTGATATGCTACTTCCTGCATGAGAAGTATGTCCAAGGCAAACTTTGGCAGAACATGCGGAGGCTTCTCCGCATTGAATATTCATATGAAAGTGCCAGACAATGAGGCATACCAATCTGCAATGACTATCAATGCGTCCATTTCTTATTTTGACATGTTGGGTGGATCCTATTTGAATATCATCTTGTACACTGGGGTGAGAAAATGAACGGACAGTTGTGTGATTACTCCTCTGAAGCTGCATTTAGAAAACAACTTGAAATATGTATTTATAGCAGTCTCCGCCAATGACCATGCCCACTCCAAGCCCGGGAACTCCTGTTGGGCACAAACTACATCTAAGATGTAGGAGGACATGTAAATCTCTGTATGCATGCCTTCGAGTGACTATGGAGCCTTAGTTATTTTCTCCTTCAGCTGATGAGCCAGTATGCCAAACCAGCTACATGGTTTTCCTTCTCTATCCAGTTGGTCCAGTGCGATCACCCAACTCTGTGGAAAGGTTTCAGTGCTTGCTTGGCCATACAGTCGACATGAAAATATGACCAAGTATTGGTACGCCTTCCTCAGTATCTTCATCTAGTAGATCTGGATGGGTTCCATCCTAAATCGAGCTGGCTCCTCTACTCAGTCCTTCAAAATGTCTCTGGAGTTAGCACTGTTGTTGGGTAAACTGAATGGAGTCTTCATGACAGTCACGGGCTCTGACATCTGATACATCTCATCATAATCTCATGCCCAGAAGGTTGCAAGATTCTTCCCACTAACACTGCTCAGGGTCATTATCTTGGGATTAGTGTGAGAGATGATCCAGTGTATGATGTTCACACATGGGAACGCGGGGTATCTGCATGCAATCCGATACAAGCCAACCGTTTGAATGTTCACGTACACCTAACGGTCTTCAAGGTCTTCCCCAAAAGTGCTTGCAAATGTTTCACTAACCTCTTGCCACTTCAATTTGATGTCCTTGTCTAGATACAACTTTGTATCTTCATAGATTGACAAACTAGAGGACACTCACTCAACTACTGCTCCAGCTACAATTCCACCTATGCCTTGTGATCCTGTTCTCTTGGAAGCCATTGAGACAGATGAACACCTAAAATATCTGGAAACAAGAAATATGTACAGCAAGAAACCTGTTAGTAAAAACAAAGCAAATTCGGGGAATGACACAACACATACCTGGGAAAATGATGAGCAAGATTGCACAATTTCTTCTCGGAGGCTGGGTTACTGGGTGCCAGAATTGCACAAAAATAATTATGGGCTGTCTAGGAGGCAAGACTAGCTGCTGGATCTGCACAATGTTCAATCCAGACTAGCTGCTAGCTGTTGGGACTGTGCAATTCTTAATTCCAGTTAGGAGTGACTGCTGGCTCAGGGACTGCATTGCGCAATTTTCTGGGCCAGCAGTCACTCTCTCTCATAAATGCACAAAACAGTCTTGGAGGACAGTGCTGGAAAGAAATGTGCATTTCTGGGGAGGAAGGAAGAGCCTTCCTTCCCTAGATTGTGGAATGTTGTCTCAGTGAATGTAGAGCCGAGGCCAAGGTTGGCCCAACTCGCTGACGGGCAACTGAAAGAAAATAATAATTTGAATGCATGGCGACACTAAGTGATAGCATAATTGATTGATAGTGCATGAAAACATGAATGAAATATTCAATGAACAAATCAACACGCATGTGGGTGAAGCGATTTTCTGGATCGACAAACGTTCGTGCAAACCGTTTCATGCATGCGACAACAGTGAGATAGAAACTAAAATGGAAACAGAGCTAGAAAAAGCTAGTATACATGTAAATGACAACAAGCGTTCAAATAAATCAAGTAAACAACACTCGCACAAGTGAATACATAAAAAGTGACAGAAATGTTGAAAAAGACAGGTTGAGTCCACTTACCCGTGAATAGTTGAGTCGAATGTGTTGAAGAGTCCTGTATGTGTTGTGGGATGTCAGAGCTCCAAGATCGATGTAAAATAATGATCTATGATGCATCGAATAAATAATTTTGGACTCATGACGCGCATGCCACAAATCTAGGAAAAAGTGACACTTGGAGGGAAGTTTCTAAAACAACCTTGCATGTTACCCCCGACTGCTAAAAATAGCTCCGTGAATCAAGGGATGCCTTTTTCATGTTGCATTTTTCTATTCCGATAAAACGCAAGTCATGCATACATGCAAGTAAAGTTTCCTTGGTCCTCAGTGGAATTGGTCAATCGGATTGCTCATGCATGTAGTTGCTCATCTGCTTGAGAAAAATGTGCATTTCTTTCTGGGAGTTGGGCTAACTGCCCAATAGGTTTGCACAATTTCTAGGTAGAGCAGCTGACTGCTGCCCATATTTGCACAAATTCTGGGCTGAGCAACCCTATTGGGGAAAATTGTGCAAATCCTGCTAGGAGTGTTGACTGGAAGAATTGCGCAATCATGGAGCTCAGCAGGCTGCCAAAAAGGATTGCGCAATTTTTGGAGGAAAGGCTGGTTTCCCTCCATAAATGCACAATTTCTTTGGGGAGCTGCTCAACCTGCAACTGGACCAAGTCCTGGTGAATAGCTTGTGAGGGGAATGGATCAAGCTATGATCGACAAGCTGTCTTTATGCAAGGAAAACACTGAAGCTTGTGTACTTGACAAAGCAAGACAAAGTGCTATGAAAGGTTGGTAGGGAGGCTCCAAAACGAGGCTAAGGCAAAATTTTGGAGGGTGGTTGTAGCCGCTACAACACTTTCCATAGTTTTGTGCAAGACTTTAATGGACGCCTCTACAATTAAGGAAGTATAAAGAGGCACATCCTCTGTTTGTACTCCTCTATCAATAAGGTTATATGGTGGATCTATTTGAGTTTATACTTCAATGAGACTAGGAGGAACATCAATCATCTGTATCTTTGAATCAGTCTGAGTTCCTACTTTAGTCTGCCTGGGTACTTGCTTCATTAGAGATAAGTGTGAGATCATTATGGGTTTCAATCTCTTGAGTTTCCTTCTTTCTTCTAAGCTTCCTCACATGAACTTTATGAAACTTCTTATTGCCATCCAGCTAATTTGTTAGATGACGTATCTTCCTTCGAAATTTCTTATTTTCTTCTTTCTATTTATCAATCTCCTCATGAAATTTACCTTGTTCTTTATTTCTCACAACTCTGGCACTTGTAGTCTTCTAAAAAAAGTTGCTAGCCAAGGTTGCTGGAGAAAAATGAGAAGAAAAATAAACTATTATCTCAGATTTTTCAGTAATAATCTCCTGAGCAGATTCGACTATCAAAGGGTCAGTCAATGAATTATCAACTTCCATTGTCATTACAACAGTTGTAGATTTTAGTAAGTCTTTGTTAGGAAGATTAACCTGAGATTCAACTGAAAAATTAGTACCACCATCTCGGCCTTCACCAACCAGATCGTCAAGGAGGGATTGTTGAGCCGTATCTTCCATAGAGGAGGGCTCCAATATAGTAGCAACAAAATGTCTAGAATACTCTTGGAAAGGAATAGATTCAGGGTTTTCATTTGATTCCAAAGTAACAGTAGCTAAAGAATTAACAAGAGGGGTTGCAACTGGTGAATTAGGTGAACTCCCCTTGTCAAAATGGTTTTTAGGATGAGCTATAGGTTCTTCCACTGAATTGGTCATTGCTTCTCCTAAATTCACAGCTTCCAATAAACTCTCTAACCCTTCTAATGCTTGAGTTATTTATATTTCCTATTTTGTCTGTTTTGGGGCTGGTAAATCTTGATTTGATTTTTATCCAAAGGATTCCAGTGTATCTCTTTTACATTAGAGAAATCTTGGGTCGAATTTCCTTTCGGTAACTACTCAAGAGGATTCAAAGAACTCTTACCTTGCTTAACTATCATGGCTGACCTTCTTCTTTTCTTGGTTAGCGAAGCTAAAACATATTCCATTCTTTTCTTTGCTTTACTGAGTTCTTGAGGTTTTAAATGTTTTTCAATTCCCCGTGGAGTATCTTTTGTCACTAAAATTTCATTTGAATTATCCTCATTACCTTTTTATAGCTGCTCATTACTAAATGAAACATTCTCGGATGTTTCAATAACTTTTTCATTTCCTAAAGGAATGTCTTGGCCCGTGTCAGGGTTTCTAAGGAACCCTTCCCAAGTCCATTGAGGTTGATTGAGACTTATTATGATTAATAATCTAACAATTCTGTGGTGACTAATGACTGCGACTTGGTCTTTAGATCTTCTCAACCTAGTCGCGGTCTTATGCAACAACGAATTGAGAAAGTAGGGAAGGTTTAGAGTTACCTTTCGCCTTAGGGATGCCATTAATTTGAAATGACATCCCCTCACCACATCATACCTTTTGTCACAGGGAATATATCACTGGATGATACTTTCTACTTCTTTCCACGGTTTCGGTAATGAATTGGGCTTATACCCCTTTCCATTCATAACTAATTCTTCACTAGTCTTTAAAAACAAGAGGGCTATGTTTTGGAGCGAAGTTTGTATCTCGCGCCATTTTTCTCCCTTTGTCAGAAGACCTATTACTGCCGCTATTGCACCTTCACTCACTTGTATGTGTGTGTTTCTTACCATTACTATGCCATTGTTGAGATTCCTTGTGAATTATAATGCTACTACGTTATAAAAGCCCTATGATCGTTCAAAGTATTCCCTCTATCCAACTTGGATCAAAATGTTGAGCACCTGCTCCAAGGCCTGTAATTAAGTAGGTTGACATCGGACCGAATGGCCACCTATTTTTACTATTCGATAGGACACATTTTTGCAGCTAGAAACAACAAAATTCAAAATATATATTAATAGTAATTATGCACATAGTATAAAGACTCAATGATCATGACATGTAATGATATTTTAAATTTTTTAATAAAAAATCATATATTAGTGTCATCTTTCCCCCCAAATTGAATTGAAGGTCGTCTATGGCTGTTTATTAGTTTTAATAGGTTGGCACATTTGACACGATTAGAGGATAAGGTGATATTAATGAAGAGTAATAGGGTAACCATAAAAAATAAAAATAGAAAGCGGACGGTATTTGTGACATGTGAGAGAATCATTGAGATATTTATTAATCATGAGATGTAATGATAACTCTAATTATTATAATACATGGAAGGTTCAAGCAAAATAAATGCATGCAGATAATTCTACGAATAATAGATGGATGGAAACAATAGTTGCATCAAGTATATCATTAGAGAGAAAAAAATAAAATAAATTAGTTAGAACACTGAATTTCCGAAAAATTGTATCCTTGCTATGTAGACTTATAAAGAATTACTCATGGAAAACCAATCATCACCATTTTCTAGGAGGGATTTATAAATTTCCATAATAAAGCTAATGTTATTTCCTTCATTAATTTTGAGGATACAAAATAGGCAACATAAATTGTAATCTTTAAATTTACTTTAACACCACAAGCATGTCCTCTGCTTCCAGCAGGTGTCCATAGCCTCGACAAGGTTTCCTTTTTAACCCATTTAGATGCCATCGTCACATTTACTAGGAAAGATTCATAACTTGCTTTTATATTATTTTTTATCACAACATTTACAGAACTCCATTGTTATGGTGTGGTAACAAGTTAATAACAATGCCATTCACCAGAGCTAATAATGTGAACAAGATGACTCGTGATGAGACCTCTTGTCCTTTGACTTAGAGACCAAAGGCCATTACCCTAGCTTGGTGACCAAAAGTGGTAATGTCACTCCACTATATCTTATGATCATGGTAGGCCGAATTGTGATGAGACCTCCTATCCTCTATTAAATTTTGAGTTTTCTTGTTAAGATTTTTATTAATCAAATGAGATCACTTAGTAAATGGGGTGTCATGTAAACTCCTTAAGAGTTATAGATGGTGTAAAAAGAATTATAATAATTAATTTTTAGCTTGCTAATTTTTTCCTCAAATCTTATGATCATGAAATGATTAGAAATTGAGATGAAATAATGTTCCTTAAGTGATGATGGGGGGAATGCATCATGAGATTTTCTATAGATTTATTATAGTAATAGGGGAGTTAAAGATTAAGGAAATTTCTGAAGTCTGATAATCATTTCCTATAAATTATTCTCCAATGATAAACATTAGACAAGTTAGTTATCCAACCATCATAACAAAGAAGGGATGAAAAATGTTAGTTACCCTAAACAATAGAAACATTAATAGGCTAGGGAAATAATAATCACATCTCAAGAAACAACATTTGTGGTTAACAAAACAATAATTGTTATTAAGGAAACAACATCTGTGACTAAGGAAGCAACAAGTGTGACTAAGTAAACAACAATTGTAGTTGAGGAAACATTAAATGTGGTTAGGGAAACAATGACTATGACTAAGGATACAAGAACTTTGGTTAAGGAAAAAACTACTGCGACTAAGGAAATAACAACTATGACTAAGGAAACAACAACTAGGTCTAAGGAAACAACAATAGTGGTTAAGGAAACAATGACTGCGACTGAGGAAACAACTATGATTAAAATATTAGTGATTTTCCATATCTATCATAAAAATAAAATAAAATTATTTACATTATGTACAAAATGAAGAAGATTTCGAAAGAAATTTACCTGGTTGTGACTACAGGGACATTTCAGTGATCAACTACAACCTACAAATTTGTGTCATTATCAACTTTCTCAAGAAAATATTCTTGTGTAAGTGGTTGGTGATATATATCAATATTTAATTATAAATTAAATATTTAATAAATTAATATTTATGTGTAATTAAAAATATGTTAATAACAAAAAAATCAATTTAATATGCACTAATAAAATGACTCAATGCACATGTTATGTAATTTCTATAACATTCAAAAATACAATTTAAACAAAAAAAAATTACACATTGTTTTTTGCACTCTAAAATAAGTTTGCACATGAAGAAATTTCATCCCTCTTGGCTTATGTTAGATCTTTAGTTAATATGGATTTTATTTTTATTTTAAATCTAACATTTTATCGATTTAACCATTATAATATATATAATGTGAATTGATTTAAGATTAGTCAAGATTCATCTTAACTCCACGCTTAGAGGGATTAAATCTCGTTTCACTCTAAATTTGCATATGGAAGCTAAGATGGATCTATTTTAATTTTAGTTTTAGTTTTAAGTAATTTGACCAAATTAAAATGCTTTATTGATAACTATAATCATTAATTTATTTTATTTTATTTTATTTTGACCCAGCCAAAATGTTAAACATGGCAACATCCCAACAATTCTAGGCTCGAGAGCCCCTCTAGCAATAATTATATTTATTATTTTATTTTTTAATTTAAATGTTATTTTATTTTGATCGCGTCAAAATGTTTAACAAGACATTAATGAATTTGTACCATACTGAGCAGAAGAGCATCTTTGGAGGCAATAATGATTTTTTTTACATAAAATTGTCATTCAATGTAGAAAACTTCCATTCCCTATCCACTCCACCCCTTTTAATTCAACTCTCTAAGTAATTGTTCTCTTTTATAAAAATATTTGATCTCTCAACACTTAGTATATGAAGAGTAAAACTAAATCTAAAAAAAAGAAATTATTAATTATAATAAATTATAATTATAATTTTTTATTATTATAAATATAATTATATTTTTTATTAATAATAAATTATAATTATAATTATTATTTTAAGGTGTGAGAAGTGATTGTGTTATCATATTTTTAACTCTTTTAGCTTAATAAACAATCAAACCAAAATGTGTGTGAACAACTTAAATGGATCACTCTCGAAATTTTGGTCATAATGGTGTTGAGAAATCAAAAACTTTGAAAAAACAAAATCTTCGAGAATTCAGAATTTGGATACACCGATATCTTTCTAACATTGAAAATTAGAGTACCAATTTTATTTACAACGAAAATTGAACCTCGAAATTGCCTTAGCTTCCAAATTTTACACTCTGTGCCATTATATTGTGATTAAACCAGAGAGCCTGATTATGGCAGAAGATCATCACATGAAAATACAAAAAGGAAAAACCTCCACGGTTGAACGTGTCACAAAAACCCTACTCGATATTCACCGTAATCACATTATTGATCTCCACTTCTTCATTCGGGCTTTGATCTAGTCGAACTTGTACACTTCGGGAATACTACTTGTAGCGGCATCTGCAAAGTGGAGCACGACCTCAAACAAAGACTTTGGAGGCCCGTTAGGTCACCCACCAATTCTAGGAGTGTCAAGAGATTGAAGCACCCAGTCAAATCAAGACTTTGGAGGCCTGTCAAGTTCCCTACCGACTCTAGGAGCCTCCGCAGATTGAAGCAATTGAACAAATAGTTTTGAGGTTCATCAAGTTCCCTACTGAGTCTGGGAACATCTTTAGATTCAAACACCCGGCCAAGTGAAGATTATGAAGGCCCATCAGGTTCCTGAACGACTCTGGGAGCGTTTTCAAAGTGGAACACCAGTCCAAGCCAAGACTTTGGAGGCCAATCAAGTTCCCAACTGAGTCTGGGAGTGTCTGCAAATTGGAGCAAGCGACCAAGCCAAAACTTTGAAGGCCCCTCAGGTTCCTGACCAACTCTGGGAGCATTTGAAAATTGGAGCACCTAGCCAAGTTAAGAATTTGGAGGCCCATTAGATTGCCGACCGAGTCTAGGAGCATTTGCAAATTGGAGCACCGAGCCAGGCAAAGACTTTGAAGGCCCGTCAAGTTCCCAACCGAGTCTGGGAGTGTCTGCAAATTGGAGCACATAAGCAAGTTAAGGCTTTGGAGGTCCATTAATTTCCTGACTGAGTGTGGGAGTCTCTGCAGATTGGAGGACCCAACCAAGCAAAGACTTTGGAGGCCCATTAGGTTCCCGAATGAGTCTGGGAGCATCTAAAAATTGTAGCACATGACCAAGCATAGACTTTGGAGGCCGGTTAGGTTGCTGACCAAGTTTGGGAGCATATGTAGATTCAAGCACCTGCATAAGTCAAGACTTTGGAGGCCTATCAGGTTCCCAAATGACTCTGGTAGTGTCTGTAGCTTGGAACACTCCAAGTGAAGAGTTTGGAGTCCTGATAAGTTCCAAAATTCATTTGGAAAAGTTTCAAGATATCCAGTGTGCAAAACAACTTTTACGAGGCACTTGAGCTTGTCAATGGACTTTGGAACTTTTGAAAGGAGAGCATCAATATGCAATTCCCTTAATTGCAGAGGTGCCTGCAATGTTCACATGCATTATTAAAGCGAGTTTGAACCTCTACAACTTTTTTTCATTGTGGCATATGATAAAAAAAACTTAGTTCAACAATTTTTACAATATGAAAAAAAAGTAAATAGATCTGTTTAAAGAACGAAAAACAACACTATACGTGAGATTCATGTTGCCAGAGTCTTTTCAGTCATCACCCCTCTATATGCAACACTCTTAAGTTCATTAATGGAATCGAGTGAGGTAAAGAGGACATAGGACAACACTCCCAATGGAGATATAATAGTGGTGGTGACTGTTCACTGCTCAATACTCGTTTAACAGAATGACTTTCAGCCCTAAGCAACTGCAACCTGCTTAGATTGAAGCTCTCGAAAAAGTTTTCAAAAGATTGTTTAGGGTAATTTCCATGAACCATGCTAATTCCATGCACCTGAATTGTTCACCCAGAGTTGTTAGAAACAAGATTGAAAATATTGGAAGTTCTAAGATTTTAGAGCTTGACAGAAAACTTTGGTGGCACAAGGCTATTTCAAAAGTCCATCAAAAGATTCAGAATACTTACAAATGATTGGCTAGACATATTATGAAGAAGATTCTCTATGAAACACCAAAGACGACGTGGATATTCTGGATTCTCGGCGATATTTCTGCCGAGGTCTTGTAGGTGGTTGTGCATTTTGAGATGGTTCGTACTATCCACCTCCACCAGGAATTTGTTTTCTAGATTCCAAAGACCTAGCAACCCTTCCCAGTCGGATCCATCCCAAACTCTTATAGCAGTATCCCTATCTTATCCTATAAAGAAACAAGCAATGTCTATGAATATTTTCTTCTCCTCTTCATCGAGAGCATCATAAATAATTCTAAGTGTGCTTCATATATTGTCCGGAAGTACTTTGGAGGTTTTGCGCAATTGCACATTCCAATGCTTCAAATCATCTTTTCCACGAAGAAGCGCCCCCAACACTTTAAGTGATAGTGGAAAACCATTGGAAACATGCAAAAACTTTTTAACCACTTCTTCAAATCCTATAATAGGACAGGGTTGACCGAAGGCATGCCAGCAAAAGAGTTCTTGCAAGTGCTCTGGATTGATGCCTTTCAATGTGTAAATGGATGAATCTCCAATACCTGCACTTATAAGCACATCCTTATTGCGAGATGTAATTAAAATTAAGCTACCTACATCAATAGTATCTTTAACAAATCCACATAATGCATCCATTTGATCCATACGATCAATATCATCTAAAATGATAAGAGCCTGTTGAGAAACTATTTTGAGCCTTTCTATACCTTCATTGTTAAAAATATTTAGGAAATTTAATTTTCATGGAGGGGCAGATATTTGTGATTTTCGCGAAGCTACTTTCACGCAGCTAGCTTCGCGCACTTGGATTTCGCAGATGTGGATTTCACAGATTTGGATTTTGCGGACCTGGATTTCAAGGAGCTATTACACAGACTCAAACATGCAAAATTTACTCATGGAAAAAACTGAGAGTAAAACAAGATAAGGTTGGAGCAACACAATAAAAATTTAGTATTGAATTCTAAAACATGAAAATACATTCACATGAGGCTGCGCCTCATTCACCAAGTAAAAGCTAAAATTTCACACGGAATAACACATAGTAAAATATTGTAACTGTTGTTTTCACGTGCCCACCAAAATTTGCTCCACCATTTTCTCCTCAGAGACTTGCGCTCTCTTTTTCTCTAACCTCTTACTCTCTAACCTATCAAAATGAATTTTTACTTTCATATATAACACAACATACCATTTTAATTTAATTCATGACAGAGGAAAGTAATTAATGTGATGTTGTTGTTTGAGTGTAATCAGAATCACACAGGTGTTTCTGGAGTGTGGGCAATAGTCGCTGAATGAATGCTTTCCCATATCTATTTACCAAAGTAGATTGACCGCTTGAAATTCTTTGCTAAGTTTCGGAATAGTTCACGTGTGGCTTCAGTCCTTCCATCTTCAAATAGAGACACAACCTACAAAAATATGTCTGAAAAGTATGCTGCTGTCAGGTTGTTTATTGCGATGTTTGGGATTATTATTTCCAACACTCCCCCTTAATCAAAATTGCCACCATTTACAATTCCCAAATAGTTTCTGAGATAAACAAAACTTTCACCTACCAACAGATTTGTGAAAATATCAGCAAATTGTTCCTGTGATCTGCAATGCTGCAAGACAATTTCATCATTATTAATCAACTCTCTAATAAAATGATATTTAGAATCAATATGCTTGGTCCTTTTGTGGTAGAAAAAATTCTTTGACAATGCAATTGCTGAGGTGTTGTCACAGAAAATAGTTGTCGTGCCCTCTTGGTCATGATGAAGATCCCCTAACATCCTTCTCATCCAAATTGCTTGACATGTTGTTGCTGTTGCTGCTACATATTCAGCTTCTGCTGTTGACAGGGACACTGTTGGCTGCTTCTTGGAGGCCCATGAAATGGCTTCGGAATGCAAATATCTTGACGTGCTCTTTCTGTCATTGAAACTGCCTGCCCAATCACTGTTAGTGTAACCAACCAGCCTGAAATCACTTGTTGCTGTGTAAAACACCATACTGTTTTGTCCCATTTACATACCTCAGAATCCTTTTCGCTGCTTGCCAATGTGTCTCCTTGGGTGTCTCCATGAATCTTGATACCAAATTTACTGCATACATTGTATCTGGCCTAGTGGCAGTCAAATACATCAAGCTGCCTATCATGCTTTTGTATAATGTCGGATTGACATTGCTGCTGCAATCTTCTTTGCTCAACTTCAACCCTATGACAGTTGGAGTTGGTGCGAACTTGCTATTCTTCATTTTAAACCTCTCCAAAATGTCTGTCACATACTTCGATTGAGAGACAAAAATTCCATTTTCTGTTTGCTTCACTTCTATGCCCAAAAAATATCTTAACAACCCCAAGTCAGTCATTTCAAATTCACTCTTCATGACTTGTTTGAAATCAACAATGAGGAAACCATCACTACCTATAAAGTTCAAATCATCTACATATAAGACGACAATGAGAATCTTACTTCACTCTTTTTGATGTAGAGAGTAGGTTCACCGTCACATTTGTCGAAACCATTGTCCAACAAGTAAGCATCTATCCTGTGGTACCATGTGTGTGGTGCTTGTTTCAACCCATAAAGAGCTTTCCTCAACTGATATACTTTGTCTTCTTGGCCTTCAATCTCGTAACTAGGCGGTTGCACGACATACACTTCCTCTTTCAACACTCGATTCAAGAACGTTGATTTTATGTCCATTTGATACACTCCCCATTTGTGCTGTGCAACAATCACCACAACTACGTGTACTGTCTCCATCCGCGCGACTGGCGTGAACATCTCCGCGTAATCTCTTCCATGCTACTGCTTGTATCCTTTGACAACGACTCTTGCTTTGTGCCTTTCAATCTTTCTCTCAATGTTGCTTTTGGTCTTATAGACCCACTTCACTCCAATGACATGTTTTCCTTTCGGAAGGCTCACTAACTCCCATGTGTCATTCCTTTCTATTACTTCTATTTCTTCCTCCATTGCCACAACCCATTTTTCTTCTTTGATTGCATCTTCAAAGTGGATTGGGTCATCTATGTGATAAAATAATGCAAATAAGAAATTTAGACTTGTGCTACTATTAACTTCATCTTACTCATAAATTTCATTTAAATTTTTGAATTTTGGTCTTCTTGTGTTTGTTGAAGATGGCCTTGACATGTCACTTGGTGTTGTGCTTCGCAGTGTGCTTGGAGAAGCACTTGCTTGGCTGCGCGAAATTATCCTATTATTTTTTGATGGCATTGCTTGCTGCCTGCTTTGCTGCGATTGAATAGGAGTAAAGGGAGTCGGTGTTCAGGAATTACTTGTTGCTGTTAATTCCTCTCTGTCCTCATGTGGTATACATTCTTTGACATTGATTGTCTTCTCTAAACTTCCATCCCATGCTTCCTCTTCTATGAACTGCACATCTCTGTTGATTATGACCTTCTTGGTTGATGGATTGTAGAGCTTGTATGCCTTGGATTCATCACTCTATCCAACAAATATACATTTCTCCCCCTTGTTGTCCAACTTCTTCCTTAACTCATCTGGGACATGTGCATATGCCACACATCCAAAAAATCTCATGTGAGTGACATTTTTTTTTCTTCCACTCCATGCCTCTTCAAGAACAATGTTCTGGACGCTTTTGGTTGGACATCTATTCAAGATATATGCTGCACAAGTGACAACTTCATCCAAATAGTCATTTGGAAAATGCTTTGCCTTCAACATACTCCTTGCCATCTCCATAATAGTCCTATTCTTCCTTTTTGCCACACCATTTTTCTGCAGTGTTGTTGGGCAGCGGATCCCCCCATAGCATGTTTTTGGCGCTTAAAGCTTGAGTCTTGGCAATGTAATGTAAATACTCCACAAAATGCGGGCGCAGAGCGTGAAAGTTTAGGATGAGTCATAGGGTTGTCCGCCCTAAAATAATGTAAATGAATGTAAATTGTGTCGGCCTACCCATGGTCCGTGGACCATGGGATTGTATAAATAGAGTGAGGCTCTAAGTGTAAAGATAGTTCAGAGTTTTTGAAAAGAAATAGATAGATGCAAAGGCATGGTTAGAGGATAGAACTGGATCTGAAGGTATTGGGTCGTAGTAGTAGGTAAAGGCTCTGTAGCTGAGTGCACAGAGGCCTAGTAGAGTCCACAGCTGAGTGCGCTGACCCCTGCAGCTGAGTGTGCAGGGCGGAGTCGGGTCTGTATTGAACTGAACTTGAAAAGGATCATTAATAAAGCTAAGTTGATTTAGCATATTTTGCATCTATTTCATAGATCTATATTTTGTTGTTCGGCGTTAATGGTATCTATTCATGTATATGCACGCACTTGTATGTATGTTTATGTATGAAAATTTTCTAAGTAATCAACGAAAAGAACCTAACTAAGGAAGACTTGGGTAATTAATAATGTTCACACTACGGCCGGATCTGCGCGAAGGCAGACCCACAGGACACAAGGAGCCCGCTGGTGCGCATAATCTAATAAGCGCGAAGGCTGAATCGCATGCCTATTGCCCATATTAGACATCCCCAGGGTGCAGAAACCTAGTTCCAACACCCTCCCATACTACTTCGGATGAGACCTCAGTCCATGCTCCATGGACTGCTGCCGAAAGGGCCAATTGTACTGGGATTTGCTTGGCTAAACTCACTGCTGTACCTGGGTCAGGCCCCACGTAGCCAAAAAATGGTTCCATTGCTGGGACCAGGATCTGCCTAAGGGATGTATGATGTCATGCCACTAGAACCCAACAAAGAAGGAAATTGAAGAGTTGTTGGAAAAGAAGATTCATGAGTTCGTGACATAGGGAAACAGAACTCCGCAAGTATCTAAGAAAAGGTGGCTAGATTGCTACGTGTATATAGAAATTCACGAGATTTTCTTCGCATCATTTCATTCTGAACTGTATGAGTGGATCACGAGGTTAGTCGACAACCAGAGAAGGTGTATGATTGACCAACCGATAGTGTGGACTTCGGAATTAGTGCACAGACTAGAGGCATTAGAAGATAAGATTGCACGAGCTATGGACCATTGGCTCGACCAGATAATAGGGGGATATATCACTAAGTTTGCAGTAGACATGGCCGTGAGTTACAGCGAAGCAGAATGACGGTTTCTCAAGGGACCGTGAGGTAAGTACATTAAATCTTTGAATACTTGGATTAAGATGTTGTTATGTGAAAAGCGGGTTATGCAAATACATTAATGTTTGGAATGACGCAGAGCAGAAATATCTACAGAGGTAGTGGGGAATTAGGAAACAGTCCCTTAATTTCACCTTTGCGAGAGAGTGAGGACGAGCTTGCTCGGGTCTCTCCAAGAAGTGCGGTCAGTTTGATAAGGCAGCGCATTCCGCAGTTACCACCTCCACCCATCCACCACTCGCTTCACCTCCCTCACCTCCATATCCACCCACTCCACCTCCACCACCATCATAGTTCAGCATGGCGAGCACAATCAAGCTACCCGTATTCCGAGGAGTAGGGAATGAGGATCCAGACTAGTTCTGGTTTGTGGTAAGAGTAGTGTAGGAAACGCAAGGGGTCATGGACGACAACATTAAGAAGGCTACATTGGTGAGCACGCTGTAGGATCATATGTTGACATGGTATATCAAGCACTCTAATGACCACCCAAACACAGGGATAGCAGAGATCCATAATGCGTTGAACAGAGAATTTAGCTGGCCAAAATGAGAGACACAGTCAATCGTTGGGTTTAAAGAGATCGTGATGCTTCCAAGCGAGACCCCTTGGTATCTAGATCAATGGCTAAAGAGTACGATTCACGAGACTAATATGACGCTAACGGATGCGCAACACCGTGCATGTTTTGTGGCATCTTTGACACTGCACTTGAGGACGATGTTGTCACAACAGAAGCTTTCAACCCAGGCCGAAGCATTGGATATGGCAATGAGGTTGCATGAGACCCCGATACAATATCTTGGGTCGGGAGTTCAACAAATCCACGTGCAACTACAGAATCTCTGCCTGGAAATGCAGAGCCTGAAGTAGGATAGGGCACCGCAGCCAGAAGCGCGCGAGGAAGTATGGTGCATAAAATGCAAAGGCCAGGGAGATGACAAGGATCACTATCTAGTGTTCGCGAACTACTTGGTAGGAGGAGGACTAATGCCATTGAGACCAGAAGCACAAGCAAGGCCAAGTGCGACACTCGCATTATGGTGCATGATCTGTCAGATAGGAGGAAAACACACGATGGATAATTGTCATTTGTTGCAGAAGTATACATCGACTCTTGAACAATTATTTTGTAATTTCTGTAGGTTGGTAGGCCACGACAAGTGCACTTGTAGCAATTACGAGTTAATGATGGATCGGACCCCATCCTATAGGATGCAGACAGAAATATGAGTCCTTGACCCAACTGCGGGGATGATGCATGCTGGATTTCAGGGCTGAGGTTGAGGACGAGGAGGAATGGGACCATGAAGGGGCTATAGATAGTTGATTTGCTACAATTGCAGAGGACTAGGGCACTATGCCCGCGATTGTACCAACCCAATAAGGATGTCCTGTTCATACTGTGCTCAGTTTGATCATGAAATGATAGATTGTCCTACGTTG
Organism: Pinus taeda; assembly: GCA_000404065.3. Lineage (NCBI taxonomy): Eukaryota > Viridiplantae > Streptophyta > Pinopsida > Pinales > Pinaceae > Pinus > Pinus taeda. Next base: position 183,798 of record APFE030546627.1, read on the forward strand.
ATCACGTAGATGCGCGAAAAATGGGTACTCCAGCCTCCTCTGACTTAGAATATCCAAATGATGAGGTCTGAACCACACGAAGAAGACCCAAATGTGAACATGGTGCTCAAAAGCGGTGTGACCACAGGGGAGGATAAGGGGAAGAAGCCCGAGGAAGATACATGGGTTGGCAAGGCTCCTACAAAGGAACTTGAGTTTGACTTAGAACGCGCAAAGGAAATGTTCATGGAAGCTAAGAAGAGCTTCATGGAAGCCTCTACTTCAGGTAGTAAGGATCAACTAGAGCTAGGGATGGATCCTTCTATGCTTACTACCTTTTTGGAGACATGCATGAAACTGTTGCATGACAACAAGGCAGTTAAGGGACTACAAGAATTGATCACTAGGTGCATGGGGTCAGGAGAACCACACATAGTCCAGAAATTGGGGAAGCACATATTGCGCACTAGAAGGGAGATGAGGTTGACTGCGCAGATTGGTGAATACAAAATGGATCAGGTCATCCTAGATCTGGGATCAGACGCGAATGTGTTACCAAAGAAAACATGGGAACACATGGGCAGGCCTGCGTTGCAATGGTCCCCTATTCAATTACGAATGGTGAAGCAACATAAGATTTTTCTCATGGGGAGGTTGCAAAGGGTAACAGTTGATATCGAAGGCACGAGCACATAGACAAACTTTGAAGTAATAGAGATTGTTGATGACAACAATCCCTATCCCGCATTGCTAGGAATAGACTAGGCCACTGATATGAATGGAGTCATCAACTTGAAGAAGTGGAAGATGGTATTCGAGAAAAAGTACCTACGCATAGTAGTCCCGCTAGACCCAGCCAAAGGAGTGCGCTACACTGAACTGGTGTGCGATGATGAGCTGGACTGTATTTACCAGATAACGGCGTGGGACCAGGATCGGGTGAACCCAACTGCAGATGGGAGAATCTTGTGGGAGTGCGATAGATCCTATACTTCGGATTCAGACGAAGAAGTAGAGCGTTGGCAGAACCAGTTGCACAAAGTGACAACGCTATGATCACTATGTTGCGTGATGACAAAGGCAAGGGAACTACCAACATATGATGGAGTGACATCGATGGATGAATTCCTGGACAAAATTGAAAGCGCAGTACTTGAAAAACAACGGTACGGTGCGCTAGAATGGGTGCTGCGCACAACACCCGCATGATGGTGGAGTACACATCAAGAGACCATTGTAAACTGGTGTGAATGTAGAAGGTGGATGCGCTTATGATTTGGAAGCCCCAGTGATGAACAAGAGCTGGGCAGCCAGGACGAAGCAGCATGCGCGCCCACCTGTGTCGATGGGTGCAGATGTGTGCTGTGCAAGCACACCCTAGACTAAGGATCGAAAATCGGAACCAGACGCAGCATTAGGAGAATCAACGTACACCACAAATATTCCATGTTGAAGCATTCAAAAATCTATGCGGAATCATGAACTGAGTTCACTAGGCAAGACAAACTGATTGGGACCTGCACGTACTAGCGGTTTGATGGGCCTATAGGGCCATGAGCAAAAACTTGAGCACATAAATGACTCCAACACTGAAAAGAAGAGATGAGACCATAAGAGCAGAGAAGAATCCCCATACAACAACTCCCATAGTTGGGATGGTATGCGAGGACTCAGGTAAAGGAATTATGAAGTTACAGGAAGCCATTCGGCGAGGGAACTTGAAACTTTGTGAACTCGAAGAAGATTGGGTACGGCTGGGAAAGAAAAGCATGTTATTGGACGAAGAAATCTCTAAACTGGAAACCGAAATTGTGCAAGCATGCTACGCCAAGAAACTAAGCACAATAGGACAAAGTATAGCCATTCATACTACTGCATTAGAAGAATTTGTGCCCCTGCTACCATGGTTGTGACCGCACCTTACTAGATAAAGTAAACAGGGGAGCGCACCATGCAAGGAAGAACGCGACGCACTGATGGACATGAGGGTAATTGAGGGGTGCCTGCGGATCGGGCTAGAAGGTAAAATGAAGCCTCGCACCAGTGGTGCAACCACCTGACTATCCGTAGGAAGCATGGTCTCAGTGCACCAAGTAGTTGAAAGAGAATACGAGAATATAAAAGAGTCTGTATGGGAGCTACACGACAAGGAGGTTGCACGCAGGACCAGTATGACACGCGGGTCACTTCCGCGCACAGGGGGCTACGCTGCCACGCAAGTAGGCTGGGAAGTGACCGTTGGTGTCACTGTTCATGACAAGATGTTGGGTCCCTATAATACTAGTGATTACCCCATTACTATTGTAGTTTCATCCCTTATTAATATTTTTGTGCCCCTATTATCCCCATATTGTTATTATTGTGCCCCATAGAATCCCTCTATTGTTATTTTTGTGGCTTGATATTATTATTTTTAGGTTGGCTGGGTTATATTGTGACTCGTTAGACTCCTATATATAGAAAGGAGGTTTTGTCATTTCAATCATTGAAGAATTGTTCATTTATGTAATGTAAAGGAGGTTGCCCCCTCGAAGAGGCTGAATTTTAAGGCATTGATCTATCTTTTCTATCTTTTCTTGAGCTAGTTTCATAACAACTTCTGTGTTTGAACACAGTCACGTATGCAAATTTTTACATTGTTTTTTCAAATCTCTCTACTCAGATAGATTTGTTGCCTGGTATTTTTAGTCTCTGTGTGGTTAGTTTCTGTCTGAAGAATTTAATTATTCTGCAAGTTTACTGTTTCAATGTCTCTTCATCATTGAAAATATTTGGCCTAGGTTTGCTTTTTAGCGAGTTTGTAATTGGTGTTTTGGCACACAAGACTTCGTTCAGAAGTTCTTGATTGTTCTAGTTCTCTAGAACATGAGATTGTTTTCAGTTTCAGTGTCAAACTCATATTTTGAATCTACTTGCTTTGCCTTCCTTTGTTTTGTGGCCTCATAGCTTTTCTTTCTTTTTGAAAGTATTTTTGAAGAATTTGAAAGTATTTCTTTCCTGGCTTCTTGGTCAGTTTGTCAAGCTCTTTGCTGCTGTTTGGGTCGTTTAGTACAAGTTGAATCCTTTTTTCTCAAGTTTTCATTCATTTTCAAGTTTGTAACTTGCAAAGACTCCTTGTGCTCTCTTTTCAATCTTTGAGGTTTAGTAGCATTTTGGGTGATTTCAAAAAGTTGTTTTGGTTGTTTCTTTAAAAAGAAAAAAGATCTCAAAAAACTTTGTTTTTATTTTTCTTTTGCCAAGTTTGGTTTTTGGTTTCTTTTTGTTGTTGAAAGCAAATTGCAATCTTTTACAATTTGTCCTTGCTTCGAGAGAATTTTGTGTTCAAGATTTGTATCCTCTTCAGTATTTGAGTTGGCTCATTTTTAGTTATAAACAATTACTTTTTCTTTTTGAGTGATTTAGGATCTTGCACCTCCATTATATCTTGCATTAGGGTAGTTTGCATTGTTAAAGCATTCATAGTCTTTTAGTTTTTTGGGTGTGTGAAGTTCGTTTCAAGAAAAGAAGAGAAAAAGTACTTTGCTTTTTAGAAGTTTCATAGAACCCATATAGAGATCTCTTTTCATCGAAGAAAAAATGATTGCATTCATGGAGTTAGTTTTTCATTGATTTCTGTTGCGTCATACATACATCATTGGTTTCACTCCCATATATACCCTTGACTTAAGGAATAACCATTAAAATCAAGTGATTAATTAAAATAAACTAGAACTTTTGTATTGTCATCAGAATACACCATCAAGTTTAGGTTTATTAGGGCCTTAGATTAGGCAAGAGGAGAGTTAACTCTCCAAAGCCACTCAAAATTACAAAACATAGAAGTTTGATTAATGAGCGAAATCCAATAGCGTTAGGAAGACTAGGAAAGATCCATAACTGGGAGTAAAGCATGAGGGAGAGTGAAGATAAGGATGAGAGATACCCCCTCTCTTACTTGTCGGATCCCGCCTCACGACTGTTCCGTCCGAATTCTAATATGAGTTGGTGACCATAGTTGGCTATCCTAGGGACCACACAGGTGGCTGTGGAGGAGAATCTCATGGCACTTGAGGTTGATGTTGTATCACATTTAGCAGTACTTCTGAAGGGCACCCTTGTGAAGCTTGGGTGCTTGCACTGGAAAAGGCTATTGTCTGGAGGTCAGCGTAACTACCTCTGATACCTTCACTAGAAGGCCTGGGGCGTAATTACCCCAGTCTATTTTCAGAAGGCCCTTGTTATTATCTTTCTTGTATTTTGGTGTCTGGTCCTAATCACCCAGAGCAGAAATACTCGAGAGTTGTTTGATTGCTGATATCTTTAGGGAATTTTTAGTGAGTGTTCTTTGCTCCTAGTCAACCTAGCTCTATAATATTTGGAATCTTTAAGTAGATATTTTAATAATTCAAAGTGGCTGACCGACCATCTCAATGGTCTAGGAGACTTCGTGGGCTATCACCTACAAGTCCTAAGCCTTCTCCTAGAAGGTGTAGGAGCAATTTTGCAAGTGGTTTTCAACCAGTGGCAGTAGGCACATCGAAGATTGATGCTCCAATTGGGGTCATTGATTCACAAGATAGACCTAGCACTAGTAGAGAGTTAGAGAGGAACACAACCGTTCTTTCTCAAGTACTTTTTCAGTTGGAAGATAATATCGAATTTGAAGAGCTTTCAGAGTTGGTTGTGGCTCAGAATTCTCCTCTTCCTCCTGATCATCCAGACGTTCTATTGTATGTCTGAACTCCGACTCGTAGGCCTTCAAGCCCAGGTTTACATAAATCTATTCCTTCGATGACCACTGCTGGAAGAATGGCATCTACGATGAGTGTTGTGAGCATGCAAACTACCATATCTATACAAGGTGGAGGAACTATTTCCATCCCTTCTATTACTCCCAGCATGGCTATATTTGGGTCTACTTCCATTCCATCAACGAGTGGAAGTTCTTAAGCTACTGCATCTAGTTTTGGATTTTTTCCTTATGGAATCCCATCTCACGGGATTCCTTTAGTTCCCTTGAACATACCATCAATTGCCTCTACATCCATGATGAGTGGATCAGATTATTTTCAGGGTTTCCCATTTGGAAGTGGTCATATACCACATTCCAATCTGACAGTAGGGTCAATGCCTTTTTCTTTTACAATTCAAGGTAGTAACCCCTTCCAGAGTTGGACAAATCCTACGGTTAGTGGAATAGGAGCTGGGAATCAATTTTTTGGCAAACAAGGGAATGTGTTGTATTCTTCAGTTAATTCATTTCAGAAATTTCCACCCTTTTCTAACACATGGAATCCTTATTAGGGGCTGTCATCTCCTTTCAATACTTCATTAGGGGGTAACTTCACTGGTTACGGAGGATTTTTGGCAGAAGTTGGTCAAACTCTGAATTTTGCTAAACCATAAGGAGCACCTTTTAGTTCAGTAGGCTCTATGAGTTACTTCAGGAAACCTGGTGTTTTTCAAAATCCAATTCATTCTTTTCAGACCTTTGGGAACCCTGCCCACTCTAGATGGAATTCCCAAGGTCTCCCATGACTTCCTTTTCTGGCCATGCTTCACTTGCTAGACTTAACTAAATTGAAAAATGATCTAATTCGGTACAATGCAGCTTGGCCTTCAGTCCCAAATAAACTTCCCTCAGATATCCCAAAATTTGAAGTGAAGAGTGGTGAAGATCCGGGAGACCACGTAACTACATTTCACTTATGGTGCTCATCCAACTCCCTGATAGATGATTCGATCAGGTTGAGGTTATTTTAGCGCACCTTAACCGAAAATGCGGCCAAATGGTATATATAGTTTCTAGGGGGAACCTATACTTCTTTCTGTGATTTTGCTAATATGTTTTTGAACCATTTTCAATTGCCTGTCCGATATGAAGCCAACACTGAACTTCTGGCTAACTTTCAGCAAGACACTGCAACTCACATTTTGGATCACATCCAAGAATGGAGGAGGAGGAAAAGGCTTATCAAAGCTGAAATCCCACCAGAGTTCCTTCTCGAATGGTTTCTCAAATCATTACAACCTAAGATCTCAAAGGATGCATCTCTTTCCAGTGTTTATTTGGAAGAGCAGGCCATTTTCTGAGGCAAGCAATTAAAAATGATATATTCTCAGTCTGGGACTCTTCAGAAAATTATACCTGATGCTCCTAGATCTAAGGTTGATTTAGCCAAACTGAAGCCAGGCCCCCACACCGATGGTATATTCCGATCGATTGATGTTAACACGGTGAACCTTTTGAATCAATTACATTGGTTGTCTCTACAAGCTGCTTCTTCTAACCAGGCAACACCGTCTACACCTAAACCTTCCCAACCTACCTCTATAAACGCCGTCCAAACCTCTGACTCGAAAGGAAATCAAAAATCCAATGGGAAGATGAAGGGGTGAGGTAAGAAGAAGAACCAGGAAGGAAAAGGCAATGCAAACAAACCTGAAAATGGTGTCGGTAAGGGTAGAAAAGAGCCCAAGAAAAAGGTAAAGTTTCCATGCAAGTTATGCAATGGATATCATCTGACTCACCTCTTCCCTAAGATGCAATATACTCAGCACTTATTAGTGCAGAAAGGATCCTCTAGGTCCCAAGCTATTTTGACTAACCCCTTTCCCCAAGGGTAGTAATTACTTGCTGGCATGAATTCAAGCACTGGTACCTCCATAGGGGGCAACTAGGAAGGGGAAAATTCCTCAAATGTTTATATGATGAGCTCTCATATCTACGTCGCTATGCGAGCATGTGATTATGGTGAATCAGAAACATCTAAGGCTAAATATGTTCCCAAAGCCCTAAAGCCACTTCATATTGAGCGACCCTCTATTGAGTCTATCCCTCGTGTCGGTTTGAGAAGGTCTCCATTTACTTCTTACTAGCGGGTCTTGTCCTTATTGACTACAACATATTGCTCTAAGGGCAGGCCTAGAGCCACACCTTGGCCCTATTTTCATTATTGATAGATCACCTTGTGCTCAACATCAATCAGTATCATGGGTCTTTGACTAAGTTTTTTCCATTGTGTTCGACATCAACTTTAATTATCTGACATTCGGATTCGTTCAATGCCTAAGCTTCCATTTGACTCTATTGGTGGATTCCCTACCTCTGTGCAAGCTTTCAGTATTGGTTGGTTCAAAGGGTTTCTATCATGTGCTAGCTACATCTTGTGTACGTTGAAAACATGCTTTGGTTGGGTTACTACACCTTTTTCACCCAATTCCTTCCACATTATTTGCCTACAGGTTACACTCGCACTAGATTGATGAAGGATGCATTAATGCTTTCCTTCTGGTAGATATTTTCCTATCAATTACAACTCATTTGCTCTAGGACAAAGATCTAGAGTCCATTTGGCAGTACCTTGGGGTTTGCAGTCATCAATGGCATATTCCTTCACTATCGACAATAGGAAACCATCCTTATCTCCTGATTGGTAGATTCTTTCAAGTGTTCGACTTCAGCTCATTTATTCACACTTATTAGATTGTGTTGGGTACCTTGACTCTCATTATCATTATTAGTGAGTAGTCTCACGTTTGTTAATGGTATACATCAATGACTGGTAATAAAACGATTTCTCACATGGTCGACTTCAGATCATTCATTCCCATTATGTAGAAATGTACCACAGTGGGCGGTGAAGACCTCGGTTGCATTAGCATCTTTTGGTTCACTCGTCAGTTGCTCCTGTTGCTGCTAGTTGACACCATCCACCTTATATGTTGCAGTTCTTCACAGCAGCATCTTATATGCTAGCATCCGAGTTGCAATGTAGTATCATTTTATTCCATCATGTTCATTTGGTACCATTGGGATTAGTTTTTGACATTAGTGATCAACTTCATCCTTCAACATCATTGATCGTCTTCTTATATGTGATATTCAGACATGTACTTTTTTCAATCACGATTAGATGACCCATTATGTACTTTCAGTTCTTTATACTTGTAGACATATTGGATCTACTTGTACTTGATATGCAGACATGCTTTACTTTCTCTGAGCATGGGTATGCCTGCCTTAGATAGCAGTTTCTTTCTGATCCCTTTTGATGGCTTGGCAGGCTAAATTTTGGTGAAGTCCTTCTCAGTCTCAGCATGATGCTTTCCATACATTTAATACATTTCGGCCATCATGTACCCCTTCTCACCTCATATATTAGGGGGCATCTGTTATAGCACCATTTACCACTCTTGGTATTTGTGATGCTTTGTTTATAGCCTAGGGAAACCCCTCCTTCCAGACTTGGTCCAAATATATATAAAACACTATTTTATTCGCTGTACGCTACTTTGCCCTAAGATAAAAGCATGTACACATGTGTTAGTCAATACCCAACCCACGTATATGTATTAAAAAACTTGAAAAAATTATATTTCCTTAATTATGGGTGGAGTTCATGGGTTTTACCTGTTGATTACCTCCTATTGCTCGTGGCCCAACTGTTTCCCAACTAAAAAACTAATTGGGAGAAGTATAAATAGATTTCTATGGAAAGGCCTTAAGGAGGATAAGAGATAGAGTTATTATACTGAGATTATCCCTGACCAAGTCTGATGAATCCCTTTGCCTCATGCACTTCCCCAGGCTTCAGGAAACCCTTGTTTCCTTGATTATATATATCCTTCCTTTTGCTTGAGATATCATGGTGTTGGTTATGGAAGAAGATTCTTGAAGCTTGGGATAGGACGAATCCGGAGGACGGCTCCACTTGGAGCCGGAAGAAGAAGACTCAGGTGAATTCTCTCCATGTTATTTATATCTTACTGCAATAAAAGAAATGTTGTCTTGTTTCCGAAATTAACTATGTTTATGCATCAAATTATATTTTAATTCATATATGAATGGTGTTTTGATGTATGATCAGTGATTTGTTTATATGATATAAAGTCAATTTCATGAATATGCTTTACTTCTATATTGCTATGTATGTTTGAATTGAATGATTTTTAGGTTTGAAGAACATCGGGAGTTGTAGAGGGTTTGAACCCTGCAGGACCTACTCAAACGAAGGAAATCTAGGTACGGTCGCTCTTACGTAGTTTGATTATATAAGCATTTTACCTGAGTTGTATGAGTGTTTCTTGTTGTAGTTTGCTTATGCTTTGCTAGGGTTCTAACCCAAGACCCTAGGGTACTTATTCCCGAAACAACCATGATGACCTAAATTGCATACAATGACTTCACAAGGCATGTTTGACCTACTACACATTCATAATCATAGCCATGACCATACATGCATAACAACAACCATTACTCAATTCTACACACTGCCACATGCAACCAACAGTATGCATAAGCAATGAAAAATCAACTAGACCTATGCATAAATGCATGTAGTCGAACATAAGTGATCAATTCTTGTAATCAACCTACAAGACTGATACATGTAATCAAAATATTAAAAAATGTAACCTAACATACAAGGATGTAAGTAGGTACCATGAAATCAACATGTAAGTGACACATAATTCATACACAGCCAGTCACATGCTCTAAGAATCAAGACATATTATCAATTAATTTGAAATCAACTTTCACCAATACTAACAACCTATAAGCATACCCCCTTACTGGCATGAATTCAAATGCTGGTACCTCCACAGGGGGCAACCAGGAAGGGGAAAATTCCTCAAATGTTTATATGATGAGCTCTCATATCGACATCGCTATGCTAGCATGTGATTATGGTGAATCAGAAACATCTAAGGCTCAATCTATTCCTGAAGCCACATAGCCACTTCATATTGAGTGACCCTCCATTGAGTCTATACCTCATGTTAGTTTGAGAAGCTCTCCATTGACTTCTTGCTGGCGGGTGTTGTCCTTATCGACTACGACATATTTCTCTGAGGGCAGGCCTAGAGCCACACCCTAGCCCTATTTTCATTATTGATAGATCACCTTGTCCTCAGCATCGATCAGTATCATGGGTCTTTAACTAAGTGGTTTCCCTTATGTTTGCATCAACTTTCATTATCACACATTGGGATTTGTGTAGTGCCTTGGTTTCCATTTGACCCTATTGGTGGATTCCTCGCCTTTATGTCAGCTTTCATTATTGGATGATTCAGAGGGTTTCTATCGTGCGCTATCTACATCTTGTGTATGCCGTAAACATGCTTCAGTTGGGTTACTACATATTTTTCGTCTGATTCCTTCCACATTATTGGCCTACGGGTGACACTTCACTTGCACTAGATTTATGAAGGATGCCTTAATGGCTTCCTTCTAGTGGATCTTTTCCTATCGACTACAGCTCATTTGCTCTGGGACAAAGATCTAGAGTCCATTTGGTAGTACCTTGGGGTTTGAAGTCATCAGTGGCAGATTCCTTCATTATCGACAATGGGAAACCATCATTTTCTCTTGATTGATATATTCTTTCAAGTGTTCAACTTCAACTCATTTATTCACACTTGTTAGATTGTATTGGGTACCTTGACTCTCATTATCATTATGGGTGAGTAGTCTCGCGTTTGTTAACAGTATACATCAATGACTGGTAATCAAATGATTTATCACATGGTAGGCTTTAGATCATTCATTCCCATTGTGTAGAAATGTACCGCGGTGGTCGGTGAAGCCTCGAGTTGCATCAACATCTTTTGGTTCACTCATCAGTTGCTCTTGTTGCTGCTAGTTGACACCATCCACCTTATATGTTGCAATTCTTCACAACGACATCTTATATGTTGGCATCCGAGTTGCGATGTAGTATCATTTTATTCCATCATGTTCATTTGGTCCTATTGGGATCATTTTTTGACATCAGTGATCAGCTTCATCCTTCAGCGTCATTGATAGTCTTCTTATATGTGATATTCAGACATGTACTTTTTTCGATCACGATCAGATGATCCGTTATGTACTTTCAGTTCTTTATAATTTTATACATATTGGATCTGCTTGTACTTGATATGCGGACATGCTTTACTTTCTCTGAGCATGGGTATGCCCACCTCAGACAACATTTTCTTTCTGATCTCTTTTGATGGCTTGGCAGGCTTAATTCTAGTGAAGTCCTTCTTAGTCTTAGAATGATTCTTTCCATATATTTAATACATTTCAGCCATCATGTACCCCTTCTGACCTCATATATTAGGGGGCATATGTTATAGCACCATTTACCATTATTGGTATTTTTGATGCTTTGTTTACGGCCTAGGGAAACTCCTCCTTCCAGAATTGGTCCAAATATATAAAAAACAGTGTTTCATTCCCTGTACACTACTTTTCCCTGAGCTAAAAGCATGTACATGGGGGTTAGCAATACCCAACCCACGTATATGTATTAAAACACTTAAATAAATTATATTTCCTTAATTATGGGTGGAGTTTACGGGTTTTACCTGTTGATTGCCTCCTATTGCCTATGGCCCAATTGTTTCCAAACTATTTCCCAACTAAAAAACCAATTGGGAGAAGTATAAATAGACTTTTATGGGAAGGCCTTAAGGAGGAGAAGAGATAGAGTTATTATACTGAGATTATCCCTATCTGATTTTGATGAATCCTTGTGCTTCATGCACTTCCCCAAGCTTCAAGAAACCCTTGTTTCCTTGATTATAGATATCCTTCCTTTTGCTTCAGATATCATGGTGTTGGTTATGGAAGAAGATTGTTGAAGGCTAGGATAGGATGAATTCGGAGGATGGTTCTGCTTGGAGCTGGAAGAAGAAGACTTAGGTGAATTCTCTCCATGTTATTTATAGCTTAATGCAATAAAGGAAATGTTGTCTTGTTTCCAAAATTAACTATGTTTATGCATCAAATTATGTTTTAATTCATATATGAATTGTAGGTTTTAACCTCGTACAGAAATTACCTGCATACGAATTCTAAATCACAGGAAAAATAAAAATGCGAGAGCATAACACATAAAACACATATACACAGAGATTTCCCACTGGATCTCAAAACCGAGACTACCAGCTTGATTTTTCATTATATTCCTTTCAATGCTACAATACATATTTATACATTCCGAAGCATCCAATACCATGGACTGAAAACCATCGCGTCCAAAACCATGGACCAAAAACCATAGGTAGGTTTGCCCAACCTAATATAGGGTCCAAAAAAAAA
>APFE030546627.1:205429-224976 GCA_000404065.3 Pinus taeda
GACCATGCCCACTCCAAGCCCGGGAACTCCTGTTGGGCACAAACTGCATCTAAGATGTAGGAGGACATGTAAATCTCTGTATGCATGCCTCCGAGTGACTATGGAGCCTTAGTTATTTTCTCTTTCAGCTGATGAGCCAGTATGCCAAACCAGCTACATGGTTTTCCTTCTCTATCCAGTTGGTCCAGTGCGATCACCCAACTCTGTGGAAAGTTTTAGTGCTTGCTTGGCCATACATTCGACATGAAAATATGACCAAGTATTGGTACGCCTTCCTCAGTATCTTCATCTTGTAGATCTGGTTGGGTTCCATCCTAAATCGAGCTGGCTCCTCTACTCAGTCCTTCAAAATGTCTCTGGAGTTAGCACTGTTGTTGGGTAAACTGAATGGAGTCTTCATGACAGTCACGGGCTCTGACATCTAATACATCTCATCATAATCTCATGCCCAGAAGGTTGCAAGATTCGTCCCACTAATACTGCTCAGGGTCATTATCTCGGGATCAGTGTGAGAGATGATCCAGTGTATGACATTCACACATGGGAACGCGGGGTATCTGCATGCAATCTGATACAAGCCAACCGTTTGAATGTTCACGTACACCTGACGGTCTTCGAGGTCTTCCCCAAAAGTGCTTGCAAATGTTTCACTAACCTCTTGCTACTTCAATTTGATGTCCTTGTCTAGATACAACTTGGTATCTTCATAGATTGACAAACTAGAGGACACTCACTCAACTACTGCTCCAGCTACAATTCCACCTATACCTTGTGATCATGTTCTCTTGGAAGCCATTGAGACAGATGAACACCTAAAATATCTGGAAACAAGAAATATGCACGGCAAGAAACCTGTTAGTAAAAACAAAGCAAATTCGGGGAATGACACAACACATACCTGGGAAAATGATGAGCAAGATTGCGCAATTTCTTCTCGGAGGCTGGGTTACTGGGTGCCAGAATTACACAAAAAGAATTATGGGCTGTCTGGGAGGCAAGACTGGCTGATGGATCTGCACAATGTGCAATCTAGACTAGCTGCTAGCTGTTGGGATTGTGCAATGCTTAATTCTAGTTAGGAGTGACTGCTGGCTCAGGGACTGCATTGCACAATTTTCTGGGCCAGCAGTCACTCTCCCTCATAAATGCACAAAACAGTCTTGGAGGACAGTGCTGGGAAGAAATGTGCATTTCTGGGGAGGAAGGAAGAGCCTTCCTTCCCCAGGTTGCAGAATGTTGTCTCAGTGAAGGTAGAGCCGAGGCCAAGGTTGGCCCAACTCGCTGACGGGCAACTGAAAGAAAATAAGACTTTGAATGCATGGAGACACTAAGTGATAGCATAATTGATTGATAGTGCATGAAAACATGAATGAAATATTCAACGAACAGATCAACACGCATGTGGGTGAAGCGATTTTCTGGATCGACGAACGTTCGTGCAAAACAGTTTCATGCATGCGACAACAGTGAGATAGAAACTAAAATGGAAACAGAGCTAGAAAAAGCTAGTATACATGTAAATGACAAAAAGCGTTCAAATAAATCAAGTAAGCAACACTCGCACAAGTGAATACATAAAAAGTGACAGAAATGTTGAAAAAGACAGGTTGAGGCCACTTACCCATGAATAGCTGAGCCGAACGTGTTGAAGAGTCCTGTATGTGTTGTGGGATGTCAGAGCTCCAAGATCGATGTAAAAGAATGAGCTATGATGCATCGAATAAATAATTTTGGACTCATGACGCGCATGCCACAAATCTAGGAAAAAGTGACACTTGGAGGGAAGTTTCTAAAACAACCTTGCATGTTACCCCCGACTGCTAAAAATAGCTCCGTGAATCAAGGGATGCCTTTTTCATGTTGCATTTTTCTATTCCGATAAAACGCAAGTCATGCATACATGCAAGTAAAGTTTCCTTGGTCCTCGGTGGAACTGGTCAATCAGATTGCTCATGCATGTAGTTGCTCATCTGCTTGAGAAAAATGTGCATTTCTTTCTGGGAGTTGGGCTAACTTCCCAATAGGTTTGCATAATTTCTGGGTAGAGCAGCTCACTGCTACCCATATTTGCACAAATTCTGGGCTGAGCAGCCCTATTGGGGAAAATTGTGCAAATCCTGCTAGGAGTGTTGACTGAAAGAATTGCGCAATCATGGAGCCCAGCAGGCTGCCAAAAAGGATTGCGCAATTTTTGGAGGAAAGGCTAGTTTCCCTCCATAAATGCACAATTTCTTTGGGGAGCTGCTAAGCCTGCAACTGGACCAAGTCCTGGTGAATAGCTTGTGAGGGGAATGGATCAAGCTATGATCGACAAGCTGTCTTTATGCAAGCAAAACACTGAAGCTTGTGTACTTGACAAAGCAAGACAAGGTGCTGTGAAAGGTTGGTAGGGAGGCTCCAAAACGAGGCTAAGGAAAAATTTTGGAGGGTGGTTGTAGCTGCTACAACACTTTCCATAGTTTTGTGCAAGACTTTAATGGATGCCTCTACAATTAAGGGAGTATAAAGAGGCACATCCTCTGTTTGTACTCCTCTATCAATAAGGTTATATGGTGGATCTATTTGAGTTTATACTTCAATGGGACTAGGAGGAACATCAATCATCTGTATCTTTGAATCAGTTTGAGTTCCTACTTTAGTCTGCCTGGGTACTTGCTTCATTAGAGATAAGTGTGAGATCATTATGGGTTTCAATCTCTTAAGTTTCCTTCTTTCTTCTAAGCTTCCTCACGTGACCTTTATGAAACTTCTTATTGACATCCAACTAATTTGTTAGATGACGTATCTTCCTTCGAAATTTCTTATTTTCTTCTTTCTATCTATCAATCTCCTCATGAAATTTACCTTGTTCTTTGTTTCTCACAACTCTGGCACTTGTAGTCTTCTAAACAAAGTTGCTAGCCAAGGTTGCTGGAGAAAAATGAGAAGAAAAATAAACTATTATCTCGGATTTTTCAGTAATAATCTCCTGAGCAGATTTGATTATCAAAGGGTCAGTCAATGAATTATCAACTTCCATTGTCATTACATCAGTTGTAGATTTTAGTAAGTCTTTGTTAGGAAGATTAACCTGAGATTCAACTGAAAAATTAGTACCACCATCTCGGCCTTCACCAACCAGATCGTCAAGGAGGAATTGTTGAGCCGTATCTTCCATAGAGGAGGGCTCGAATATAGTAGCAACAAAATATCTAGAATACTTTTGGAAAGGAATAGATTCAGGGTTTTCATTTGATTCCAATGTAACAGTAGCTAAAGAATTAACGAGAGGGGTTGCAACTGGTGAATTAGGTGAACTCCCCTTGTCAAAATGGTTTTTAGGATGAGCTATAGGTTCTTCCACTGAATTGGTCATTGCTTCTCCTGAATTCACAGCTTCCAATAAACTCTCTAACCCTTCTAATGCTTGAGTTATTTATATTTCCTATTTTGTCTGTTTTGGGGCTGGTAAATCTTGATTTGATTTTTCTCCAAAGGATTCTAGTGTATCTCTTCTGCATTAGAGAAATCTTGGGTCGAATTTCCTTTCGGTAACTACTCAAGAGGATTCAAAGAACTCTTACCTTGCTTAACTATCATGGTTGACCTTCTTCTTTTCTTGGTTAGCGAAGCTAAAACATATTCCATTCTTTTCTTTGCTTTATTGAGTTCTTGAGGTTTTAAATTTTTTGCAATTCCCCGTGGAGTATCTTTTGTCACTAAAATTTCATTTGAATTATCCTCATTACCTTTTTATAGCTTCTCATTATTAAATGAAACATTCTCGGATGTTTCAATAACTTTTTCATTTCCTAAAGGAATGTCTTGGCCAGTGTCAGGGTTTTTAAGGAACCCTTCCCAAGTCCATTGAGGTTGATTGAGACTTATTATGATTAATAATCTAACAATTCTGTGGTGATTGACGACTGAGACTTGGTTTTTAGATCTTCTCAACCTAGTAGCGGTCTTATGCAACAACGAATTGAGAAAGTAGGGAAGGTTTAGAGTTACCTTTCGCCTTAGGGATGCCATTAATTTGAGATGACATACCCTCACCACATCATACCTTTCATCATAGGGAATATATCACTGGATGATACCTTCTACTTCTTTCCACGGTTCCGGTAATGAATTGGGCTTATACCCCTTTCCATTCCTAACCAATTCTTCACTAGTCTTTAAAACCAAGAGGGCTATGTTTTGGAGCGAAGTTTGTATCTCACGCCATTGTTCTCCCTTTGTCAGAAGACCTATTACTGCCGCTATTGCACCTTCACTCACTTGTATGTGTGTGTTTCTTACCATTACTATGCCATTGTTGAGATTCCTTGTGAATTATAATGCTACTACGTTATAAAAGCCCTATGATCGTTCAAAGTATTCCCTCTATCCAACTTGGATCAAAATGTTGAGCACCTACTCCAAGGCCTGTAATTAAGTAGGTTCACATCGGACCGAATGGTCACCTATTTTTACTGTTCGATAGGACACATTTTTGCAGCTAGAAACAACAAAATTCAAAATATATACTAATAGTAATTATGCACATAGTATAAAGACTCAGTGATCATGACATGTAATGATATTTTAAAATTTTTAATAAAAAATCATATATCAGTGTCATCTTGCCCCCCAAATTGAATTGAAGGTCGTCTATGGCTGTTTATTAGTTTTAATAGGTTGGCACGTTTGACACGATTAGAGGATAAGGTGATATTAATGAGGAGTAATAGGGTAACCATAAAAAATAAAAATAGAAAGCGGAGGGTATTTGTGACATGTGAGAGAATCATTGAGATATTTATTAATCATGAGATGTAATGATAACTCTAATTATTATAATACATGGAAGGTTCAAGCAAAATAAATGCATGCATATAATTCTACGAATAATAGATGGATGGAAACAATAGTTGCATCAAGTATATCATTAGAGAGAAAAAAATAAAATAAATTAGTTAGAACACTGAATTTCCGAAAAATTGTATCCTTGCTATGTAGACTTATAAAGAATTACTCATGGAAAACCAATCATCACCATTTTCTAGGAGGGATTTATACATTTCCATAATAAAGCTAATGTTATTTCCTTCATTAATTTTGAGGATACAAAATAGGCAACATAAATTGTAATCTTTAAATTTACTTTAACACCACAAGCATGTCCTCTGCTTCCAGCAGGTGTCCACAGCCTCGACAAGGTTTCCTTTTTAACCCATTTAGATGCCATCGTCACATTTACTAGGAAAGATTCATAACTTGCTTTTATATTATTTTTTATCACAACATTTACAGATTCCATTGTTATGGTGTGGTAACAAGTTAATAACAATGCCATTCACCAGAGCTAATAATGTGAACAAGATGACTCGTGATGAGACCTCTTGTCCTTTGACTTAGAGACCAAAGGCCATTACCCTAGCTTGGTGACCAAAAGTGGTAATGTCACTCCACTATATCTTATGATCATGGTAGGCCGAATTGTGATGAGACCTCCTATCCTCTATTAAATTTTGAGTTTTCTTGTTAAGATTTTTATTAATCAAATGAGATCACTTAGTAAATGGGGTGGCATGTAAACTCCTTAAGAGTTATAGATGGTGTAAAAAGAATTATAATAATTAATTTTTAGCTTGCTAATTTTTTCCTCAAATCTTATGATCATGAAATGATTAGAAATTGAGATGAAATAATGTTCCTTAAGTGATGATGGGGGGAATGCATCATGAGAATTTTTATAGATTTATTATAGTAATAGGGGAGTTAAAGATTAAGGAAATTTCTGAAGTCTGATAATCATTTCCTATAAATTATTCTCCAATGATAAACATTAGACAAGTTAGTTATCCAACCATCATAACAAAGAAGGGATGAAAAATGTTAGTTACCCTAAACAATAGAAACATTAATAGGCCAGGGAAATAATAATCACATCTCAAGAAACAACATTTGTGGTTAACAAAACAACAACTGTTATTAAGGAAACAACATCTGTGACTAAGGAAGCAACAAGTGTGACTAAGTAAACAACAATTGTAGTTGAGGAAACATCAAATGTGGTTAGGGAAACAATGACTATGACTAAGGATACAAGAACTTTGGTTAAGGAAAAAACTACTGCGACTAAGGAAATAACAACTATGACTAAGGAAACAACAACTAGGTTTAAGGAAACAACAATAGTGGTTAAGGAAACAATGACTGCGACTGAGGAAACAACTATGATTAAAATATTAGAGATTTTCCATATCTATCATAAAAAATAAAATAAAATTATTTACATTATGTACAAAATGAAGAAGATTTCGAAAGAAATTTACCTGGTTGTGACTACAGGGACATTTCAGTGATCAACTACAACCTACAAATTTGTGTCATTATCAACTTTCTGAAGAAAATATTCTTGTGTAAGTGGTTGGTGATATATATCAATATTTAATTATAAATTAAATATTTAATAAATTAATATTTATGTGTAATTAAAAATACGTTAATAACAAAAAAATCAATTTAATATGCACTAATAAAATGACTCATTGCACATGTTATGTAATTTCTATAACATTAAAAAATACAATTTAAACAATAAAAAATTACACATTGTTTTTTGCACTCTAAAATAAGTTTGCACATGAAGAAATTTCATCCCTCTCGGCTTATGTTAGATCTTTAGTTAATATGGATTTTATTTTTATTTTAAACCTAACATTTTATCGATTTAACTATTATAATATATATAATGTGAATTGATTTAAGATTAGTCAAGATTCATCTTAACTCCACGCTTAGACGGATTAAATCTCGTTTCACTCTAAATTTGCATATGGAAGCTAAGATGGATCTATTTTAATTTTAGTTTTAGTTTTAAGTAATTTGACCAAATTAAAATGCTTTATTGATAACTATAATCATTAATTTATTTTATTTTATTTTATTTTGACCCAGCCAAAATGTTAAACATGGCAACATCCCAACAATTCTAGGCTCGAGAGCCCCTCTAGCAATAATTATATTTATTATTTTATTTTTTAATTTAAATGTTATTTTATTTTGATCGCGTCAAAATGTTTAACAAGACATTAATGAATTTGTACCATACTGAGCAGAAGAGCATCTTTGGAGGCAATAATGATTTTTTTTACATAAAATTGTCATTCAATGTAGAAAACTTCCATTCCCTATCCACTCCACCCCTTTTAATTCAACTCTCTAAGTAATTGTTCTCTTTTATAAAAATATTTGATCTCTCAACACTTAGTATATGAAGAGTAAAACTAAATCTAAAAAAAAGAAATTATTAATTATAATAAATTATAATTATATTTTTATTATTATAATAAATTATAATTATAATTATTAATTTCAATGTGTGAGAATGTGATTGTGTTATTCATATTTTTTACTCTTTTAGCTTAATAAACAACCAAACCAAAATGTGTGTGAACAACCTAAATGGATCACTCTCGAAATTTTGGTTATAACGGTGTTCAGAAATAAAAAACTTTGAAAAAACAAAATCTTCGAGAATTCAGAATCTGGATACACCGATATCTTTCTAACATTGAAAATTAGAGTACCAATTTTATTTACAACGAAAATCCAACCTCAAAATTGCCTTAGCTTCCAAATTTTACACTCTGCGCCATTATATTGTGATTAAACCAGAGAGACTGATTATGGCAGAAGATCATCACATGAAAATACAAAAAGGAAAAACCTCCACGGTTGAACGTGTCACAAAAACCCTACTCGATATTCACCGTAATCACATTATTGATCTCCACTTCTTCATCCGGGCTTTGATCTCGTCGAACTTGTACACTTCGGGAATACTACTTGTAGCAGTGTCTGCAGAGTGGAGCACAACCTCAAACAAAAAGACTTTGGAGGCCCGTTAGGTCACCCACCGATTCTGGGAGCCTCCGCAGATTGAAGCAATTGAACAAAGAGTTTTGAGGTTTGTCAAGTTCCCTACTGAGTCTGGGAGCATCTGTAGATTGGAACACCCGGCCAAGTGAATATTATGGAGGCCCATCAGGTTCCTGAACGACTCTAGGAGCGTTTTCAAAGTGGAGCACCAGTCCAAGCCAAGACTTTGGAGGCCAATTAGGTTCCCAACCGAGTCTGGGAGTGTCTGCAAATTGGAGCAAGCGACCAAGCCAAAACTTTGAAGGCCCCTCAGGTTCCTGACCGACTCTGGGAGCATTTGAAAATTGGAGCACCTGCCCAAGTTAAGAATTTGGAGGCCCATTAGATTGTCGACTGAGTCTAGGAGCATTTTCAAATTGGGGCACTGGGCCAGGCAAAGACTTTGAAGGCCCGTCAAGTTCCCAACCGAGTGTGGGAGTGTCTGCAAATTGGAGCACATAAGCAAGTTAAGGCTTTGGGGGTCCATTAATTTCCTGACTGAGTGTGGGAGTCTCTGCAGATTGGAGGACCCAACCAAGCAAAGACTTTGGAGGCCTGTTAGGTTCCTGAATGAGTTGGGAGCATCTGAAAATTGCAACACATGACCAAGCCTAGACTTTGGAGGCTGGTCAGGTTGCTGACCGAGTTTGGGAGCATATGTAGATTCAAGCACCTGCATAAGTCAAGAATTTGGAGGCCTATCAGGTTCCCAAACAACTCTGGTAGCGTCTGCAGCTTGGAACACTCCAAGTGAAGAGTTTGGAGTCTTGATAAGTTCCAAAATTCATTTGGAAAAGTTTCAAGATATCCAGTGTGTAGAACAACGTTTACGAGGCACTTGAGCTTGTCAATGGACTTTGGAACTTTTGAAAGGGGAGCATCAATATGCAATTCCCTCAATTGCAGAGGTGCCTGCAATGTTCACGTGCATTATTAAAGCGAGTTTGAACCTCTACAACTTTTTTTCATTGTGTCATATGATAACAAAAACTCAGTTCAACAATTTTTACAATATGAAAAAAAAGTAAATAGATCTGTTTAAAGAAAGAAAAACAACACTATACGTGAGATTCATGTTTCTAGAGTCTTTTCAGTCATCACCCCTCTATATGCAACACTCTTAATTTCATTAATGGAATCGAGCGAGGTAAAGAGGAAATAGGACAACACTCCCAATGGAGATATAATAGTGGTGGTGACTGTTCACTGCTCAATACTTGTTCAACAGAATGATTTTTAGCCCTAAGCAACTGTAACCTACTTAGGTTGAAGCTCTTGACAAAGTTTTCAAAAGATTGTTTAGGGCAATTTCCATGAACCATGCTAATTCCATGCACCTGAATTGTTCACCCAGAGCTGTTAGAAACAAGATTGAAAATATTGGGAAGTTCTAAGATTTTAGAACTTGACAGAAAACTTTGATGGCACAAGGCTATTTCAAAAGTCCATCAAAATATTCAGAATACTTACAAATGATTGGCTAGACATATTATGAAGAAGATTCTCTATGAAACACCAAAGACGACGTGGATATTCTATATTCTCGGCGATATTTCTGCCGAGGTCTTGTAGGTGGTTGTGCATTTTGAGACGGTTCGTACTATCCATCTCCACCAGGCATTTGTTTTCTAGATTCCAAAGACCCAGCAACCCTTCCCAGTCAGATCCATCCCAAACTCTTATAGCAGTATCCCTATCTTATCCTATAAAGAAACAGACAATGTCTAAGAATATTTTCTTCTCCTCTTCATCGAGAGCATCATAAATAATTCCAAGTGTGCTTCATATATTGTCCGGAAGTACTTTGGAGGTTTTGCGCAATTGCGCATTCCAATGCTTCAAATCATCTTTTCCACGAAGAAGCGCCCCCAGCACTTTAAGTGATAGTGGAAAACCATTGGAAACATGCAAAAACTTTTTAACCACTTCTTCAAATCCTATAATAGGACAGGGTTGAGGCATGCCAGCAAAAGAGTTCTTGCAAGTGCTCTGGATTGATGCCTTTCAATGTGTAAATGGATGAATCTCCAATACCTGCACTTATAAGCACATCCTTATTGCATGATGTAATTAAAATTAATCTACCTACATCAATAGTATCTTTAACCAGTCCACATAATGCATCCATTTGATCCATACGATCAATATCATCTAAAATGATAAGAGCCTGTTGAGAAACTATTTTGAGCCTCTCTATACCTTCATTGTTAAAAATATTTAGGAAATTTAATTTTCGTGGAGGGGCAGAGATTTATGATTTTCGTGAAGCTACTTTTGCGTAGCTAGCTTCGCGCACTTGGATTTCGCAGACGTGGATTTCACATATTTGGATTTTGTGGACCTGGATTTCGCGGAGTTATTACATAGACTCAAAGATGCAAAATTTACTCATGGAAAAAACTGAGAGTAAAACAAGATAAGGTTGGAGCAACACAATAAAAACTTAGTATTGAATTCTAAAGCATGAAAATACATTCACATGAGGTTGCACCTCATTCACCAAGTAAAAGTTAAAATTTCACGCGGAATAACAGATAGTAAAATACTGTAACTATTGTTTTCACGTGCCCACCAAAATTTGCTCCACCATTTTCTCCTCACAGACTTGCACTCTCTTTTTCTCTAACCTCTTACTCTCTAACCTATCAAAATGAATTTTTACTTTCATATATAACACAACATACCATTTTACTTTAATTCATGACAGAGGAAAGTAATTAATGTGATGTTGTTGTTTGAGTGTAATCAGAATCACACAGGTGTTTCTGGAGTGTGGGCAATAGTCGCTGAATGAATTCTTGCCCATATCTATTTACCAAACTACATTGACCGCTTTAAATTCTTTGTTGAGTTTCAGAATAGTTCACATGTGGCTTCAGTCCTTCCATCTTCAAACAGAGACGAAACCTACAAAAATACGTCTAAAAAGTATGCTGCTGTCAGGTTGTTTATTGCGATGGTTGGGATTATTATTTCCAACACTCGCCCTTAATCAAAATTGCCACCATTTACAAAACCCAAACAATTTATGAGATAAACAAAACTTTCACCTACCAATGGATTTGTGAAAATATCAGCAAATTGTTCCTGTGATCTGTAGTGCTGCAACACAATTTCATCATTGTTAATCAACTCTCTAATAAAATGATATTTAGCATCAATATGCTTGGTCCTTTTGTGGTAGAAAAAATTCTTTGACAATGCAATTGCTGAGGTGTTGTCACAGAAAATAGTTGTCGTGCCCTCTTGGTCATGATGAAGATCCCCCAACATCCTTCTCATCCAACCTGCTTGACACGTTGTTGTTGTTGCTGCGACATATTCAACTTCTGTTGTTGACAGGGACACTATTGGCTGCTTCTTGGAGGCCCATGAAATGGCTTCGGAATACAAATATCCTGTTGTGCTCTTTCTGTCATTGAAACTGCCTACCCAATCACTGTTAGTGTAACCAACCAGCCTGAAATCACTTATTGTTGTGTAAAACGCCATACTGTTTTGTCCCATTTACATACCTCAGAATCCTTTTCGCTACTTGCCAATGTGTCTCCTTGGGTGTCTCCATGAATCTTGATACCAAGTTTACTGCATACATTATATCTGGCCTAGTGGTGGTCAAATACATCAAGCTGCCTATCATGCTTTTGTATAATGTCGGATTGACATTACTGTTGCAATATTCTTTGCTCAACTTCAACCCTATGATAGTTGGAGTTGGTGCGGACTTGCTATTCTGCATTTTAAACCTCTCCAAAATGTCTGCCACATACTTTGCTTAAGAGACAAAAATTCCATTTTCTGTTTGCTTCACTTCTATGCCCAAAAAATATCTTAACAACCCCAAGTTAGTCATTTCAAATTCACTCTTCATGACTTGTTTGAAATCAACAATGAGGAAATCATCACTGCCTATAAAGTTCAAATCATCTACATATAAGACGACAATGAGAATCTTACCTTCACTCTTTTTTATGTAGAGAGTAGGTTCACCGTCACATTTGTCGAAACCATTGTCCAACAAGTAAGCATCTATCCTGTGGTACCATGTGTGCGGTGCTTGTTTCAACCCATAAAGAGCTTTCCTCAACTGATATACTTTGTCTTCTTGGCCTTCAATCTCGTAACTAGGTGGTTGCACGAAATACACTTCCTCTTTCAACACTCCATTCAAGAACGTTGATTTTACATCCATTTGATACACTCTCCATTTGTGTTACGCGACAATCGCCACAACTACGTGTACTATCTCCATCCGCGCGACTGGTGCGAACGTCTCCGCGTAATGTCTTCCATGCTACTGCTTGTATCCTTTGACAACTACTCTTGCTTTGTGCCTTTCAATCTTTCTCTCAATGTTGCTTTTGGTCTTATAGACCCACTTCACTCCAATGACATGTTTTCCTTTCGGAAGGCTCACCAACTCCCATGTGTCATTCCTTTCTATTGCTTCTATTTCTTCCTCCATTGCCGCAACCCATTTTTCTTCTTTGACTGCATCTTCAAAATGGATTGGGTCATCTATGTGACAAAATAATGCAAATAAGGAATTCAAACTTGTGCTACTATCAACTTCATCTTACTCATAAATTTCATTTAAATTTCTGAATTTTGGTCTTCTTGTGTTTGTTGAAGATGGCCTTGACATGTCACTTGGTGTCGCGCTTTGCAGTGTGCTTGGAGAAGCATGTGCGAAATTATCCTATTATTTGTTTATGGAATTGCTTGTTGCCTGCTTTGCTGCGATTGAACATGAGTAAGGGAGTCGGTGTTGAGGAATTACTTGTTGCCGTTAATTCCTCTCTGTCCTCATGTGGTATACATGCTTTGACATTGATTGTCTTCTCTAAACTTCCATCCCATGCTTCCTCTTCTATGAACTGCACATCTCTGTTGATTATGACCTTCTTGGTTGATGGATTGTAGAGCTTGTATGCCTTGGATTCATCACTGTATCCAACAAATATACATTTTCCCCCTTGTTGTCCAACTTCTTCCTTAACTCATCTGGGACATGTGCATATGCCACACATCCAAAAAATCTCATGTCAGTGACATTTTTTTTCTTCCACTCCATGCCTCTTCAAGAACAATGTTCTAGATGCTTTTGGTTGGACATCTATTCAAGATATATGCCGCACAAGCGACAACTTCAGCACAATAGTCATTTGGAAAATGCTTTGCCTTCAAAATACTCCTTGCCATCTCCATAATAGTCCTATTCTTCCTTTTTGCCACACCATTTTTCTGCAGTGTTGTTGGGCAGCAGATCCCCCCATAGCATGTTTTTGGCGCTTAAAGCCTGAGTCTTGGCAACGTAATGTAAATACTCCACAAAATGCGGGCGCGGAGTGCGAAAGTTTAGGATGAGTCATAGGGTTGTCCGCCCTAAAATAATGTAAATGAATGTAAATTGTGTCGGCCTACCCATGGTCTGTGGACCATGGGATTGTATAAATAGAGCGAGGCTCTAAGTGTAAAGATAGTTCAGAGTTTTTGAAAAGAAATAGATAGATGCGAAGGCATGGTTAGAGGATAGAACTGGATCTAAAGGTATTGGGTCGTAGTAGTAGGTAAAGGCTTTGTAGCTGAGTGCGTAGAGGCCTAGTAGAGTCCGCAGCTAAGTGCGCGGATCGCTGCAGCTGAGTGTGAAGGGTGGAGTCGGGTCTGTATTGAACTGAACTTGAAAAGGATCATTATTAAAGCTAAGTTGATTTAGCATATTGTGCATATGTTTCATAGATCTATATTGTGTTGTTCGGCGTTAATGGTATCTGTTTATGTATATGCGCGCACTTGTATGTATGTTTATGTATGAAAACTTTCTAAGTAATCAACGAAAAGAACCTAACTAAGGAAGACTTGGGTAATTAATAATGTTCACATTGTAGCCGGATCTGCGCGAAGGCAGTCCCACAGGACGCAAGGAGCCCGCTGGTGCGCATAATCTAATAAGCGCGAAGGCTGAATCGCATGCCTATCGCCCATATCAGACATCCCCAGGGTGCAGAAACCTAGTTCCAACACCCTCCCATACTACTACGGATGAGACCTCAGTCCGTGCTCCATGGACTGTTGCCGAAAGGGCCAGTAGTACTGGGATTTGCTTGGCTAAACTCACTGCTGTACCTGGGTCAGGCCCCACGTAGCCAAAAAATGGTTCCGTTGCTGGGACTGGGATCTGCCTAAGGGATGTATGATGTCATGCCACTAGAACCCAACAAAGAAGGAAATTGAAGAGGTGTTGGACAAGAAGATTCACGATTTCGCGACATAGGGAAACAGAACTCCGCAAGTATCTAAGAAAAGGTGGCTATATTGTTATCTGTATACAGAAATTCACGAGATTTTCTTCGCATCATTTCCTTCTGAACTGTATCAGAGGATCACGAGGTTAGTCGAAAACTAGGGAAGGTGTAAGATCGACCAACCGATAGTGTGGACTTCGGAATTAGTGCACAGACTAGAGGCATCAGAAGATAAGATTGCGTGAGCTATGGACCATTGGCTCGACCGGATAATAGGGGGATTTATCACTAAGTTTTCGGTAGACACGGCCATGAGCTACAGCGAAGCAGAATGACAGTTTCTCAAGGGACTTCGAGGTAAGTACATTAAATCTTTGAATACTTGGATTAAGATGTTGTTATGTGAAAAACAGGTTATGAAAATACATTAATGTTTGGAATGATGCAGAGCGGAAATATCTACAAAGGTAGTGGGGAATTAGGAAACAATCCCTTAATTTCACCTTTGCGAGAGAGTGAGGAAGAGCTTGCTCGGGTCTCTCCAAGAAGTGCGATCAGTTTGATAAGGCAGCGCATTCCGCAGTTACCACCTCCACCCATCCACCGCTCGCTTCACCTCCCTCACCTCCATATCCACCCACTCCACCTCCACCACCATCATAGTTCAACATGGCAAGCGCGATCAAGCTACTCGTATTCCGAGGAGTAGGGAATGAGGATCCAAACCAGTTCTGGTTTGTGGTAAGAGTAGTGTGGGAAGCGCAAGGGGTCATGGACGACAACATTAAGAAGGATACATTGGTGAGCACGCTGCAGGATCATGTGTTGACATGGTATATCAAGCACTCTAATGACCACCCAAACACAAGGATAGCAGAGATCTAGAATGCGTTGAATAGAGAATTTAGCTGGCCAAAATCAGAGACACAGTCAATCGTTGGGTTTAAAGAGATCGTGATGCTTCCAGGTGAGACCCCTTGGTATATAGATCAATGGCTAAAGAGTACGATTCACGAGACTAATATGACGCTAACGGATGCGCAACACCGTGCATGTTTTGTGGCATCTTTGACACCGCACTTGAGGATGATGCTGTCACAACAGAAGCTTTCAACCCAGGCCGAAGCATTGGATATGGAAATGAGGTTGCATGAGACCCCGATACAAGATCCTGGGTTGGGAATTCAACAAATCCACGTGCAACTACAGAATCTCTGCCTAGAAATGCAGAGCCTGAAGTAGGATAGGGCACCGCAGCCAGAGGCACGCGAGGAAGTATGGTGCATAAAATTCAAAGGCCAAGGCCATGACAAGGATCACTGTCTAGTATTCCCGAACTACTTGGTAGGAGGAGGACCAATACCATTGAGACCAGAAGCACAAGCAAGGCCAAGTGTGACACTCGCATTATGGTGCACGATTTGTCAGATATGAGGAAAACACACGATGGATAATTGTCATTTGTTGCAAAAGTATACACCGACTCTTGAACAGTTATTTTGTAATTTCTGCAGGTTGGAAGGCCACGACAAGCACACTTGTTGCAATTACGAGGTAATGATGGATCAGTCCCCAGCCTATAGGATGTAGACAGAAATACGAGTCATTGACCCAATTGCGGGGATGGCGCCCGCTGGATTTCAGGGGTGAGGTTGAGGACGAGGAGGAATGGGACCATGAAGGGGCCGCAGACAGTTGATTTGCTACAATTGCGGAGGACAAGGGCACTATGGCCGCGATTGTACCAACCCAACGAGGATGTCCTGTTCGTATTGTGCTCAGTTTGATCATGAAATGATAGATTGTCCTACGTTGATCACATAGATGCACAAAAAATGGGTACTCCAGCCTCCTCTGACTTAGAATATCCAAATTATGAGGTCTGAACCACACGAAGAAGACCCAAATGTGAACATGGTGCTCAGAAGCGGTGTGACCACAGGGGAGGATAAGGGGAAGAAGCCCAAGGAAGATACATGGGTTCGCAAGGCTCATACAAAGGAACTTGAGTTTGACTTAGAACGCGCAAAGGAAATGTTCATGGAAGCTAAGAAGAGCTTTGTGGAAGCCTCTACTTCAGGTAGTAAGGATCAACTAGAGCCAGGGATGGATCCTTCTATGCTTATTACCTTTATGGAGACATGCATGAAACTGTTGCATGACAACAAGGCAGTTAAGGGACTACAAGAACTGATCACTAGGTGCATGGGGTCAGGAGAACCACGCATAGTCCGGAAATTGGGGAAGCACATATTGCGCACAAGAAGGGAGATGAGGTTGACTGCGCAGATTGGTGAGTACGAAATGGATCAGGTCATCCTAGATCTGGGATCAGACGCGAATTTGTTACCAAAGAAAACATGGGAACACATGGGCAGGCTTGCGTTGCAATGGTCCGCTATTCAATTATGAATGGCGAACCAACATAATATTTTTCCCATGGGGAGGTTGCAAGGGGTAACAGTTGATATCGAAGGCACGAGCACACAGACGGACTTTGAAGTAATAGAGATTGTTGATGACAACAATCCCTATCCCGCATTGCTAGGAATAGACTAGGCCACTGATATGAATGGAGTCATCAACTTGAAGAAGTGGAAGATGGTATTCGAGAAAAAGTACCTACTTATAGTAGTTCCGCTAGACCCAGCCAAAGGAGTGCGCTACATTGAACTAGTGTGCGATGATGAGCTAGATTGTATTTACCAGATAGCAACGTGGGACCAGGATCGGGTGAACCCAACTGTAGATGGGAGAATCTTGTGGGAGCGCGATAGCTCCTATACTTCGGATTCAGATGAAGAAGTAGAGTGTTGGCAGAACCAGTTGCACAAAGTGACAACGCTATGATCACTGTGTTGCGTGATGACAAAGGCAAGGGAACTGCCAACATATGATGGAGTGACATTGGTGGATGAATTCCTGGACAAAATTGAAAGTGCAGTACTTGAACAACAGCGGTATGGTGCGCTAGAATGGGCGCTGCGCACAACACCCGCATGATGGTGGAGTACACATCAAGAGACCATTGTAAACTGGTGTGAATGTAGAAGGTGGATGCGCTTATGATTTCGAAGCCCCCAGCGGTGAACAAGAGCTGGGTAGCCAGGACGAAGCAGCATGCGCGCCCACCTGTGTCGATGGGTGCAGATGTGTGCTATGCAAGCACACCTCAAACCAAGGATCGAAAATCAGAACCAGACGCAGCAGTAGGAGAACCAATGTACACCACAAATATTCCACGTCGAAGCATTCAAAAATCTATGTGGAATCATGAACCGAGTTCACTAGGCGAGACGAACTGATTGGGACCTGCGCGTACCAGCGGTTCGATGGGCCTATAGGGCCATGAGAAAAAACTTGAGCGCATAAATGACTCCAACACTGAAGGGAAGAGATGAGACCATAAGAGCAGAGAAGAATCCCCATACAATAGCTCCCATAGTTGGGATAGTATGTGAGGATCCGGGTAAAGGAATTATGTAGTTACAGGAAGCCATTCGGCGATGGAACTTGAAACTTTGTGAACTCGAAGAAGATTGGGTACGGCTGGGAAAGAAAAGCATGTTATTGAACGAAGAAATCTCCAAACTAGAAACTGAAATTGTGAAAGCATGATGCGCCAAGAAACTAAGCACAATAGTACAAAGTATAGCCATTCATACTACTCCATTAGAAGAATTTGTGCCCCTGCTACCATGGCTGCGACCACACCTTACTAGACAAAGTAAACAGGGGAGCACACCATGCAAGGAAGAACGCGATGCACTGACGGACACAAGGATAATTGAGGGGTGCCCGCGAATCGGGCTAGAAGGTAAAATGAAGCCTCGCACCAGTGGTGCAACCACCTGAATATCCGTAGGAAGCATAGTCTCAGTGCACCAAGTAGTTGAAAGAGAGTTTGGGACTATAAAAGAGTCTGTATGGGAGCTGCGTGACAAGGAGGTTACACGTAGGACCAGTATGACACACGGGTCACATCTGCGCACAGGGGGCTGCGCTGCCACGCAGGTAGGCTGGGAAGTGACCGTTGGTGTCACTGTTCATGACAAGATGTTGGTTCCATATAATACTAGTGATTACCCCATTACTATTGTAGTTTCATCCCTTATTAATATTTTTGTGCCCCTATTGTCCCCATATTGTTATTACTGTGCCCCATAGAATCACTCTATTGTTACTTTTGTGGCTTTATATTATTATTGTTAGGTCGGTTGGGTTATATTGTGACTCCTTAGACTCCTATATAAATAAAGGAGGTTTTGTCATTTGAATCATCCAAGAATTGTTCATTTATGTAATTTAAAGGAGGTTTCCCCCTCAAAGAGGCTGAATTTTAAGGCGTTGATCTATCTTTTCTATCTTTTTCTTGAGCTAGTTTCATAACATTTGGTATCAGAGCTTTGTATTCTATGGTTTCGCTGCTCCAAACAGGTCATCGTGGCATTTTCGCTATAAATCTTTTTCTGTGACGTTACAGAAGCTAAAAAAAAAAAAAATTGAGAAAACATCGCGCTGAAGCTTGGGTCCGAATTTCAGAGCATTTCGCACTATATTTGCGGAGATATGATCTGAGGTAGTTGGTCTTTTTGCAGACTTCTGAATTACATTCCAAACAGGTGACCTGGGGAAAATCGTCATAACTTTCTCTCTGAGCATTGGATTGAAATTTCGTAAGAAGGTATAGAAAGAGGACATATTGTAGTTTTTTGCATATATTTTTCAGAGCCAAAGGTCGAAACAGTGACTCGTGGCCCGTCGTACAAGTTAACTCTACTGAACTAGTATATAATAAGGTCACTGTGGGAGATTTCGCATAACTCTTCCTCGGAGAATTTAATTTGGATCAGACTGGTGGAATTCGAAAGAGGACACAGAGGGCTACTACAGGTCACAATTTTAGAACTAGATGATTTGAATGTATAGAGATACGTCAAAGGCAATATCGAGCTCCTACAAAGTGAAAAAAGGTGTGTAGATTCTTTTAAATTTTTGCTTAATATTGGTTTGAAATTTATTTTGAAGGAATTCAAAGGGCATAGTAGAGCATTATATTATCGGTAACTGATGCCCCGAGGAAAGAAAATGCAAACACCTAGTAAAGAACCTGAAAGCTCTATCATGACTCATGAAGAAGAGGAAGAAATGCAACATGATATATCAAAATTACAAGACCAAGTGCAACAACTATCCCTTACACAAAAAGGAACAGAATCTAAGATGGATGGTTTAAAGAAAGGGGTAGAAGCTAAGATGGACTGTTTAAAGAAAGGCGTAGAAGCTAATATGATTGACGTTGAAGCTAAGATGGATGATTTGAAGATAGATTTGAACACGGACATGGACAAATTGAAGATAAATATGAATAAGTTGCTACAAGAAATGGGCACTAAGGGTGAAAGGGTACTAAAG
>APFE030546646.1:2758-19149 GCA_000404065.3 Pinus taeda
TGAGCCCCATGATCCTTGATTTGAGGAAGAGCTTGCCTATATAAAGCAAAGGAGATCATTTGGCTTAAGCATGTTTTTGGTTGAATATCTTATGAGGGCAAGATCTAGTCTAGATCTAAATAAGGCGAATCTATTGATGGACTAAGATCTCTTCGGCGCATGTTCAGATCTGTAGATCTGACTGTCTGGGTTCTTTCTGATGTCTTGAAATCATCTATGCCCGAAGGTACGCAGGTACAGTGAGAGAAAAGTGCGTACATACGCAGGAGCGTAGGGTTTCAGGTGCGCTGGTACGCAAGAACAGAAGGGTTTCAGGTGCGCCGGTACGCAGGCACAGAAGGGCTTCAGGTGCGGATGACCGCAGGCAGTTCAATGGACTCAGAGCGAGGTACGCAGGCTAGCAGTTGAGTAGAGTGCGTACTTGTATGCAAGCTAACAGCTGAGCAGGGTGCTTACTTGTATGCAGGCAAGCAGTTGAGCAGGGTGAGTACTGTAAGCAGGCAAGCAGTTGAGCAAGCTGCTTACTTCTCTTGAAATCCATGTTTATCCTTGCTGTGTTCTGGGAGTTGAAGTGATGTCTAGTTTCTGGTATTATGATCTTATGACAGCCATCTGAAAAGTGATTGAGTATATCTTTATGATGAACTAGATCTGATTGATGACTCTCATTGTATATGTATTGATCTAGTGATTGGGTGATTCAGAAGGTTGTTTGATTATGAGCTTCAATGTGGTTATTGGGTCCAGTATGAAAATTGGATGAAACGTGGCCTTTCAGATTGGGTGTTGTGCTTCAGTGTATCCAGTGTGAAAATTGATGAAACGTGGTACCTGGAGGAGAGAAGGTTGTAGGTCAGCACCTACGTACTAGTATCTAAGCTAGTACAAGAGCTAAAGGAAATCTTTGGAGCATTGTAGTAGGTAGTAGCCTGCGTACTAGTAAATGGATTGGCTAGTACAAGATCAAAGGGGGTTGTAGCTCCCGTACTGGTATAAGGCTGCACCAGTACAAAATATTGTAAAAGGATTTTCTTATTAAGAAGAAGATTGAGATGACTTGCAGCAGGTGTTTTCTCCCGCATTGGGTTTCCACCTTATATCATGGTGTTCATGTGTGTGCCTTATGTGTGATGATCTATTCTATGTTACTGCATCTGTTAACTGATAATATGGTTGATAATGTTCTAATGCACTCATTGAAGATCAATTAACTTAATCATAAGAAGTTGTGGAAGTAGCATATATGAATCTGGTTATGGAAATGAAAAAGTTTTATTAATGAGATAATATTGATTCACCCCCCCCCCCCGCCTCTCAGTATTATTTCCAACATAATGAATGATGTACTTAGTCCTTTTATTGATGATTTGTAATTCTATATTTGGATGACATTCTTGTATTTAGTAAAACATGGGAAGAACATTTGCAACGTGTAAAGCAGACTCTAGATGTTTTGAAAAAGGAAAATCTCTATGTTAAATTATCAAAGTGTGAATTTGGAAAAACATCTTTGAATTATTTGGGTCATATAGTAGGGGGTGGTGAACTGAAGATAGATCTCTCTAAGGTTGCAGTCATTGTAAATTGACCTAAACCCAAGTCTGATATTGAAGTTAGAAGCTTCCTAGGTGCAGCACAATATTGGAGAAAGTTTATTTCTAACTTTTCCTTAATTGCAGCTCCCTTACATGCTTTGAAAAGATTGAACAAGGTGTTTCAATGGGGAGGCAAATAACAAAAAGCCTTCAACACCTTGAAAGAAAAAATTAGTACAGTACCAGTACTAGCATTGCCAAATATTCAACAACCATTTGAGATTAAAACAGATGCCAGTGATTATGCCATGGGAGCAGTGTTGATGCAACATGGTAAACCCATATGCTACAATTCTAAGACTTTTAATTCTGAAGTAGTTAATTATCCTACATATGATCAAAAATTGTATGGATTAGTCCAGAGTGTGAAAAAGTGGAAACATTACTTAATGGGCAAAGAAACAGTTATACATACTGATCATCAACCACTTCAATATTTACACTCACAAACTAAATTGCAGCAATCAAGACACTATAGATGGATGGATTTCGTACAGCAGTTTCATTTATTCATCAGATATAAAAAGGGCATAGACAATAAAGTTGCAGATATGTTGTCTATACCAATTATAAATGCATCTACTATACTTAAGCATAACTCATTAATGCATGAAAGCTACATTGAACAATATGCTCAAGATATAGATTTTAAAGATGTATATGCAGCTTTAAGTAATGGCAAAAAGGTAGAAGAAGTGGATTACTATATTAAGGACCAACTCTTTTATCATTTGGGAAAGCTATGCATTCCACAAACAGAGAGAATTAATATAATTAGGGAAGCACATACTTCTCTAATATCAGGTCATTTTGGTGTAAGCAAAACAATTGCATAGCTGCAAAGATATTGCTATTAGCCAAAAATGGATGAAACAATTTCTAGTTATGTAAGAGGGTGTACCATGTGTGCTAAAAGCTAGTCCAACAATAGAAAATTAGGCTTGTACACTCCACTGTCCATTCCTTCCTATCCTTGGGAAAGTGTTTCCATGGACTTTGTTGGGGGATTGCCAAAATCTAGAAAGGGACATGAATATTTGTATGTTATTGTGGACAGTTTCAACAAAATGTTTATTTTAATACCTTGTAATAAGCAGATTACAGTTGAACAAACAATGAAATTGTTCTTTCAGCATGTTTGGGTACATTTTGGGTTACCCACTTCTATAGTATCTGATCAAGACTCTCGACTTGTTGGGAATTTTTGGTCAAGTCTGTGGGAATTAATGGACACTAGACTTAAGAAAAGCACAACCTTTCATCCACAAACAGATGACCAAACAGAGGTGGTCAACAAGAAAGTGATCTAGTTGGTCAGGGTTATTGCAGCAGGAACCCCAAGCTTTGGGATGAACATTTATGTTATGTGCAACATGCTTACAATCATGCTAAACATTCTTCTACACAGAGATCTCCTTTTGAGACCGGTTTTGGCTTTATACCAAGGTATCCTTTGGATTTTGTCTTTGAAAAAGACATAGCAGTTGTTGGACACAGTGATGTGGATAAAGCAACCAAATACATTGAACATATCCAAGAGATTCACCAGGTGGTGCAAGAACAGCTAGAAAATAGTCAAGCCAAATACAAGGCAAGGCATGATAAACAATGGGTGTAGCACAACTTCCAAGTTGGCGATCAAGTATGGTCGTATATCAGAAAGGAAAGAATGCAAGGTTAAGGAAAGAAGCTGAAGCCAATAAGGTATGGGCCTTTTAAGGTACTTGAGAAAATTGGTGAGAATTCTTTCCGCCTTGATCGTCCAGCATACATGCACATCTATTCAGTAGTAAACTTAGAAAATTTAAGACTGTTTGAACCTTCATTAATTGAATATCTTGAAGAGCAAAGTCAATTGTCTTCCATTGATGATCTGTTGCATGAATACTTTAATAAGCTGCAGGAAGATACAGTTCTGGACAAGAAGGTGAGGACAACGTGTGGAGGAGATGTTGAGTATCTAAGTATTGGACTCAAAGGTTCAAAACCCAACAGTGCAAAATGGATAGAGATTGGACAAGTGAGGCAGAAATATCCTCACTTGACTGATGCTTGAAAACCAACTTTTGGTGGTCCAAAAGCCTTTTTCAGTGGGAAGACGTGATCCAAATGGATCCAAGAATCACTCCTAAGTCTGCATAAAACTATTAAAAATCATGCCAAAGCCAAAATTCCTTTAAAAGGATCGAAAATATCATAAGAGGGACACCCTTAGTCGGGCGGAAAAACACTATCGGGTAGCCCAAAACCCATGAAATCATGAAAAAACAGAGTAATTGCAAGTGAAACAGGTGATGCACAGTAGTTGTCTGATCTAGCCGATCAACGGTCCAGATCCGATCGAGAAATCACAATCGGAAGAGACTATCAGCAGGGATCAATGCTTTATATATATAAATGGTGATGAGTGAATGGCAGAGTGAATCTGGATAATCGATCAAGCACGCAGGTCGACGACCCATATCACATCACAGGATCACTGTTAGAGCATGCAAAGGAGCGCTTTATAATGGCCCGAGGGTTGTTGCAATGAATGATTGTGATATATCGCATCACCACATCGAATTGGAAATATGCAGTAGAGCGGGGATGATACCCATTAGGGCGGTGATATTACGGACTCGATAATCTGATAGGTAGAATTGCATATATATTGAAATGCAGAAAACTGTGTTTTCCTTTGTAAATCGCATTTTCGCAAACAATGCAACATTGTGGACCCAAAAGGGTTTATCAACAATGTTAAACGATATTTCAAGTCCAGAATGTGGGGATTTACAGTGTTTTAGTGTAGTTTTGTATTAAACGAAAAACACAGAGGCGAAGCCCTTTTGAGATGCAATTGTCGATCTATGAATGGACCTGATAGAGAAATCAAACATATTTAAGGACTTTTAAAGTCCAATATATGAGCTTTTGGTGAATTTCTCCGTTTCAAATGCATTTCCCTGTGTTTTAAAAGAGCACGGCTATCTTAAGAATTTCAGAGACCCAGGTACTCTGGCGTTATGGATAGGTGGCCACCTCCCCTCCATACATTAAACAATGATTGAAAAACATTGGCAGAGGGATTCTAAGCATTCATAGGTTGAGGAGACTGAGAGCCGAGGATGTGAAACGAACAGGCAGTGTAGTTGGCTTTAAAAGCCACAAACAAAGAGCATAATGGGTAGAAGCAGTATTGCAATTGCTGAGATAGAGCTTAGGATAGAGAGCATTAGGGGAGTCTGTGTACTCATAGAGAACTTGAGAGATTCAAGTAAACTCTTATTGCTATATTCTGTTGTGTGTGAGGCCCAAATTGAGCTCATTGTTGTAAACAAAACTCTGCTTGAAGACTTAATAGAGAGGCCACCACTGAAGGCTGGACCAGGAGATGTAGCCCAGGAGTATTGGGTGAACTCCTTATTAAATCTGCTGTGTTTTTATGTGTTTGTCTATTATAGTCTTTTACTACTTCAAAGTCTATGTATTTCACAATTTGATCGATCCATTGCATAAAATAACATAGGCACATCCATGCACATAAGTCTGTAATACCTTATTATTGTCTTAGATATCATTTTCAAATCAGGAGGGGTCGAAGGCTAAGCCTTTAATTGTAGTTCTGTGATTTGCAAGTTCAACTCTAGCTGAACCCTGGCCATTTTTGCTCTTACATCATGCATCCCTATGGCTAACTTACAGACGCATGCCTCCACCGATTCTTCTGCCTGAATGTCTAACTCCAGGACCATCTGGCAGGCTTCCTCTATCACCTACATAATCTTTTGATTCTACTCAACTGCCTCATTGCGTTGCAGGCCCAACTGTTCAATGTTGATTCATTGCTCACTCATCACCTGCAATGCACGACTCTCCCTGGCTTGAAGTTCTACGATGACTCCATCCTATAAGAGGTAGAGTGTCTACCTAGGGAGCGCAACCATGTTCAACCCTACCCCTTTCAAGCTGCTCACCGTGGGTCTGTCGGCCTCTTTCTTTGTAGTAAGTGCCCCTTCTGGTAACACTATCATGTTGGTCACCCTCGTATGCCACATTTCCTTGGTAGCTGAAGTGTCAACTGTAAGGCTGGTTGACACTGTGCCATCTTATGGAGTGCGAACCTGAAACTCTTGCAACTCTTTCCAAAGAACCCCCAATACCAACTATTGTTGTTCCTCAAACTGTTGGAGGGACTCTGCAATGACATCCCTCACAGTTTCATAAATATCATGCAAATCCCCCTCGGTGAGGGTGATTGGGTCAAAAGAAGTCTTTGAGGCTTTTGCCTTCTTTCACGGCACAGTCTACTCTTGCGGTCGTGGACGCTTGAATTGGGTGGACATCATCTACGGGTCCACACCACCTTGTTCTGTGTCTGTCTCTGGTTCGGGTGAAGGTGACTTTTGTCCTTCATGCTCTTCCTGTCCTGTTTTCTATTGTTGTTCTGCCAACTTTGCAGCGTCGCGCGCTGTCTGGACCTTAGCCACTGCTTCTTCCTTTCTGTGATTTTCTACCAGCTACGCCATTCAAAGTTTTGTCTCTTCTTTCTTGCGTTGTGCATCAGACTTCTTCATTTCCACCACGGAGCTAGCTAGAGTGCACCACTCTAGCAGTCAAGACTCAAGGACCACGAATATCACATCGTCAGTCACCAAATATGGTAAATCATGCCACATCTTCGTAGGGTCCTTCCACGCCCTGATGAAGACACGGTGGAAGTCTGCTTTGAACTTTGCAAAGCTTTGCAAATTGTTTTAGACTGTGGGCGATAACCACGGCTTGTGATTGATCCCCATATGGATATTCATCTCCATTAATATACAAAATATCTTACTCTCCTTTATACTTTGCACGTCCTTGGCCACCCACAATGAAGTGTACTTCGTTGCCTCTTGAAGGTCCAACGTGACCGAAGGGAACTAGCTATCTTTAGGCAGCTACCATGCCACCAGTACGATCGACAACAGGATCCATGTGTAATGAAATGTTTTTCCCTACTCCTGTGCCTCGCAGCAATTCATAAGGAACTCACCACATAGATAGTTCACCCAGTTGAACTGGACCCCTTCTGTGCATTGTGCCACTAGTGCAACCACTGGCACAGTTACCTCATCTGTGGAACACTTCTGCATCACCTACCCTACCAATATTTGTGTCGCGGCCTTAACTGCAGGGTTTTTAATGCTGGAGATGGCATACCCTCACTTCTTCTTCTCCAACTTAAACTTCTTTTTCATTGCCTCTGCAAGGGCCAAATTGCCACCTTTTCCCTCTAAAATGTTTCATGGGTCCTCTCCTGAGCAAGGTAGCCATGTAATCCGGTGAATCAGATGGTTTGTGATGGGTATGGGCTCCTCCAGCAACAAGCACCCATCATGCACCAACTAGTGCAGTTGCCTGATGATGAAGATGGTCACTAGGGCGCGATGCTAGTGCGGCACCCAGAGCAGGTTTATCAACTCGGCCTTCTCTACACCCCTAAGCCATTTGTGTGGCTCCAATTCAATCATTCCAGTTGTTGCGTCAATATTTTGGCGCATTAGCTTCTTAGTCGCTAAAAGTGGTCCCTCAAAGATAATATCATCTCGGAACAGCGGAGTTTACAGAGAGCTCCTCCGCTCATCTATATCCTTTGGCACCTTGGATTTACCCTTTCGTACAGGAACATATTTAGGTAACTGGGTAATAGGGTCTGCACCCTCGGTTTCAACTTCCATCTCTTCATCCTCCTCCTCTACCAGGATTTCTTCAAAGTCCTCCTCTTCGACCTCCAAATTAATGGCCTTCCCCTTTTCATGCAATGTGAGTTTGGTCCTTAGTGGATTTCTGGATGAGACGTGCACCAAGATCATGGCCTACTTATCCTTCTTAGGGCTCGGTGTTCGTGGTGATTTAGGGACCTCAATGATTATTCTGATGCTCTCTGGGGCTTCCACTTTGGCAATTTCTTGTGTGGCTTCCTTGGCTGTCACTGCTTCTGTGTCCATGGCTTCTTCAGGTGCTGACATAGTGCTACTCCGTAGTTCCTTCAATGTCTCTTGTAGTTACTCAAACAACTAATTCGCTTTCAGAGTCTCGAATAAGTCTCGGTTCATGAATACTCGAGCGCACAACAACTCAGTTCTCAAATTTCCAAGTGTTGTTTGTTGGACAATCATTTGTAATTTATAGTGCCTTTTGAATTTGAATTCGATCGTTCCCCCCACATTCGGTCCATTAATGCTAGATTGGTGGCAGATTTCCAAGAATCTAACTCATAAAGTTCACCTTAAATTCCTATCGCACAATCCATTTGGCCTCAAACCAACCATCAAATCGTGAATAGTGATTTTAACGGTCACTTTCCGGCAGACTTGCGCCCCAGTGTAGCTGTCTTCACACTATCGTGGACCCTGTGACACTTCGCTACTATGCACAGTCCTGACATCGCACAGTTCCCGAGTAGAGTAGTTTATAGTCCTACGCCTCCTTTCAGTTGTCTGGAGAGCTAAGACTGTGCTTCTTCCATATAGTCACATCACCGAATTGCCAGTGTATGGCTTCAAGTGACTGCCATTCACCTTTCCTGGGAAGGGTTCTCCATTTAACCTGACTAGTTGTACCACGCCTCCGTCAATAATCTCCTTAATAATATATGACCCTAACCAGTGCATACTGAACTTCCCTAGGAATTGATCAAACTTACTATCATACAACAACACCAGATCATTTAACTTGAATGTGCACATCTTGATGTGTCGGTCGTGCCATGCGTTTTCACATTGCTTTTGGACCCACTGGTGAAATCCAGCCAAAGATCATTCTTCTTCAAGCTCATCCAAGTGCGCGAGCCTCTCCTCCAGGGCTCCATGATCCATCATACCTGTGAGCGCTGCTATGCATAGACTAGGAATGATGTATTCCATAGGCATTACAGCTTCCACTCCATAGACAATCCTAAAAGGTGTTTTTCCTATTAGCTTCTTGCATGTCACCCGATAAGCCCATAACACTACAAGTATGCTTAGGTCCCAATCACCTCGCTGAGCATTGCATACGTTGGTCAACACATTTTCAAGCACTTTGTTGAATGCCTCCATTGTCCTATTAGCTTGTGGGTGATAAGGTGCACTCTTTTGATGGTACACCTGAAATTCCTCCATTAATGCATTGATCGTCTCGTTCAAGAAGTCTATATCGTGATTGCTCATCAAGATCTTCGGACATCCAAATCGCGTCAGCACGTGTTCAAGTAGAAACTTTGCGGGAGTCTCACCCATGCAATCCTTCACTGGCTGTGCTTCTTCCCAACGAGTTAAATACTCCATCGCAATGATAATATACCTCGCGCCTATCTTTCCTTAAGGTTTAATAGGTCCCACAAAATCTATTGCCCACTTTTTGAAAGGTTGCAATATCATTTATGGATTCAAAGGCATTTCATCACTCCGCGATGGCCTTCCTGTCCACTGACATACATCACATGCCTTGCAATATGCTTTTGAATCCTGATGAAGGGTTGGCCACCACAACCCAAGGCATAGAATCTTCTATGTGGTTTCTCTTCCTACATAATGTCCTCTTGCGGCACCTCGCAGATGCTACTTTGTTCAAACTGAGGTACATACCTTCGTAGTATTTCATCATTCCCCATCTTATATAGATGCCCAACAATGACAAATAAATCTACCACGTGTACCACTAATTCCTTCTTCTGCTGGACAAAGTATCCTTCTGGTGCAGTTCTAGTTGTTAGAAAGTGTATTATATCTTCAAAATGTCTATCCGCGACACACATAGCAAAGTGTTGCACGTCAGGCAATCCTTCCTCAAAGCTAGTAGGTTCCTCCCCTATCTTGATGTGTGATAGGCGATTTGATCCCGCGTTCAATCATCCAGGCTTCACAACAACTTCAAAATTGTATTCTTAGAACATTAAAAGTCATCTGCAAATTTTTCCCCCCAACATAGGCTTATTGACTAGGTGCTTTAGCATGGAGTGATCTGTATACATCTTAAAGTACCCTCCCAGCAAGTAGTGTCGGTACTTCTGGAGCACATACACCATAGTTAGCCCCTCGCGCTCAGTGGTGGAATAATTCTTCTCTGCTTTGTATAACCTACAGCTTATGAAAGTCATAGGGTGATCCAAGCCTTCTCCGTCATCCTGCGTTAGTACTGCCCCCACCGCTATACACGACGCATTGACATGTACATGGAACTCTTTCTTCTAGTTCAAGAAGACTACAATCGATGCAGTAACCATCTTTTCTTTCAATATATCAAGGATTTTCTTACAGTCATCATTCCAGCAGAACGTGACATCCTTCTTCAACAATTTTTCCATCAGCGTGATGATCTGGCAATAGCCTTTGATAAACTTCTATAATATCCCGTATGTCCCAGAGTAACATGTAGTTGTTTCACACCTCTTGGCAATTCCAAGTTCAGGATCACCGCGATCTTCGTTGGGTCTACCATTAGCCCTTTTCTGCAAACCACATGCCCCAATAGGTTCCCAAAAGGAACAAGAAACAGACACTTCTTGAGGTTGAGCACAATTTGGTATCTTCGACAAGTATCTAGTATCAAGTGCAAGCTCGCTACATGGCGCTTAACCAGCCCAAATATAGTCCAGTCATCAAAATAGACCTCTAAGGACTTATGAATATATTCCTTGAATTCAGCAACAACCACGCGTGAAAAGATATTAGGTGCATTATTCAATCCAAACAGCATGACAGTATATTGAAAGCAAGCCCACTCGATTGCGAAGGTTGTCTTGCTCCTATCCTTCGGTGCGATTTTGATCTAGAGGTACCCCAAGAACCCATTATTGAAAGAATAAGCTTCCTGACCACCTACATTGTCCAACACTTCATCTGTGAACAGAGTTGGGAAAGGATAATGCACGCAGGCATCATTTAGTTTTTCAGAGAGCCACACATATCATTATCTCATCCTTTTGCTTCTTCTCTTGCACCACCATCAGACTTACCCAATCAGATTCCTCCATAGGCTCA
Source organism: Pinus taeda (assembly GCA_000404065.3). NCBI lineage: Eukaryota > Viridiplantae > Streptophyta > Pinopsida > Pinales > Pinaceae > Pinus > Pinus taeda. Next base: position 13,341 of record APFE030546646.1, read on the forward strand.
TTGATGCCTGTTGTGAGCATTTTGTCTAGTTCTACGTGGACCTTCTTCTTGTATTTCGGATTTAAGCGGTAAGGCCTCTACTTAACTGGCTTCACGTCGGGCTTTAATGTGATCTTCATCACTCCTAGATCTCTGATTATTCCTTTCAAATTTGTAAACTTAGTCAGGAATAAGTCCTAATATTCATGGAGTAATTTAGCACCTTATCCATCGTCTTGTCATCCCAGTAGTCTCCAATCTTCACTAATTTGGGTTCTGCCTCCATAACAATGTACACCTGCTTGGTTTTCACTGGCATGGTTATATCAGGGTTCTCAATTTGTGGTCCTTGAACCTCGCATTGGCCTTCTATTTCTGGAATGTTAATACTCTGTGGATCCTCATCCTCCTCTTTAGCAGTTACATTATACCATTCCAGCGCGTGACTCAGTTGAGTAGCCCATTCAAGCTGAACCAGGTCTAAAGGCTCCTGTGGTATCCTAAAGATGGCTTCTTTCACCTCTTGTAGCATTTCATTAATACTCTCCCACCCATCCTCAAAACTAAAGGCCATCATGAATCCTTTGTGTAGGATATCCCATTCACTTGTCCCATGGTGGAGCTCTGTTTCTATATACCAGTTCATTGTTATAACATCTAGAGTATGACAGAACAGGTGCACCCACTTAGGTTATGGCTTTTTTCCATAGGCCTGCATCCACTTGGCCAGATGCATTCGTGGATCATCATGCCCATCATACTTCTCTATCAGTAACACCTTAGGCTTCTTAAATCGTGTTCGCATCATTCTCCTACATTCATGCCAATCATCAAAGCTTCCTTTGTGTGTACCCCACCATAATGCGGGCGTAGCACGCAGTACCCAGTCCAAGGCCTGGAAGCATTGCTTTTCTGGCACCTCCCTTTCAAATGCATCCAAGAAGGTATCTACCTCATTTAGACCATCATAAGTAGGCGCATCCCTTACTTCTATCGACATGAAGCGCAACGACCGGGTCACCGTGTTGCAATTCAACATAGTTCCTTTGTGTAATCGATTCTGCCATCATTCTACTTTTTCATCATAATCTGAAGTGCAGGAACTCTCACACTCCCATGTAATCTGTCCATCTGCGGTGGGATTCACCCAGTCTTGGTTTCGTGTTGTTATCTTGTAGATGCAGTCTATATCATCATCACTCTCATAGTCATGAACCAGTTCGGTATAGCGAGATCCCTCAGCAGGATCCAGGGGTATTATTACACATAGTGACTTCTTCTCAAAGATCATCTTCTACTTCTTCATAATAATTACGCCATTCATATTAGTGGCCCAATCAATTCCCAGGAGCACGGGGTAGGGATTGTTGTCGTCAACAATCTCTATCACTTCAAAATCTTCCTGCGTGCTCGCTCCCTTAATATCCACAGTTATTCCCTACAATAGCCCCATGGGTATGATTTCCTGTTGGTTCGCCATTCTCAGTTGAATCAGAGACCATTATAGCGTAGGTCTTCCCATTTTCTCCCATTTCTATTTTGGTAGAGCATTTGCATCTAATCCCAAATCCAAAATGACTTGATCCATATCGTATTATCCAATCTACGTGGTGAGTCTCATTTCATGCCCCATCCTTGTTTTATGTTTTCCGATCTTTCGAACTACGTGTGGTTCTCCTAGCATGGTCCCAGCACATCTGTTGATGAGTTCCTGTAACCCTTTCATAGCCTTGTTGTCATGTAGTAACTTCATATAGGTTCCCAGGAAAGTTTTGAGCATGGAGGGATCCATTTCCGGCTTAGGCTGATCTTTACTTGCTGAAGTGGAGGCCTCAGTGAATCTCTTCTTAGCTTCCATGAATGTTTCCTAAGCATGCTCCAAATCAAACTCAGCTTCTTTCGTCGGGGCTTTGCAAACCCGGGTACTACCTTTTGTATTTTCCCCTTGTCATCTCCCATTGTGATTCCACTTCGGAGCACTATATTTATGTTCGGATCTTCCTCCTGCAACTTAGACCTCATCATCTGTAGGTTCTGAGTCGGGGGAGGTGGTAGCTCTCCTTTGTCACAGATCCTAGCTATCAACGTAGGAAAATCTTCTGTCTCGTGATCAAACACCGTGCAATACTTGCACGACGGGCATGTTGCATTACTGCAATCACGGGCATAATGTCCTAGCCCTCCGCCACTTTAGAAAATCAACTATCTACAACCTCTACCAGGTCCCCCTCCACCTCAGCCTCTTCCACACCCTTGAGATCCTGTTCGTGCCATTCCTGTATTCTTGTCAATGGGCTATGTTTCGGCTTAAAATTTGTAGGCAGGAGTTCTATCCATCATCAATTCATAGCTCCTGCAAGTACGCTCATCATGTCCCATTGACCTACAAAAGTTACAGAAAAACTGTTGTGGAGTTTGCTTATACTTCTGTAACGAGTGGCAGTTATCCATGGCATGCTTTCCGGCTACTTGACAGATAGCACGCCACAAAGAAAGCACCGCGTTAGGTCCTAATTGAGCTTCCGGCCTTAGAGGCATTGGTCCTCCTTCCGCAAGATCATTTGTAAAGACCGGGTAGTGGTCTTTGTCATGACCCTGACTCTTGCACTTCAAGCACCATACTTCTTCATGCACTTCTGGTCGAACCGTCCTATCCTGCTTCGAGCTTTGCATCTCAAGGCACATATTCTTCAACTGCATGTGAATCTGTTGAACTCCCAGATTAGGATCTTCCATCGAGGTCTCATGCAGTATCATGGCAATCTCTAGTGCCTCTGCCTAAGTTCTTATCTTCTGCTTTGACAACGCACTCCTCAGGTATGGTAGTAGCGAAGCTACAAACCACTCATAATGTTTTCCATCCTTAAGATTCATGTTTGCTTCGTGAATCATACATTTTAGCCTCTGATCTAGTTCCCAAGGCGTCTCACCTGGTAGCATCATGATTTATTTAAATCCAACAATCGATTGCGCTTCAGATTTAGGACTCCTAAATTCCCTATTCAATGTTACTTCGATGTCTGCTACTCTCGCATTCGGTTATCGTTGGAGTGCTTAATATACTAGGTCAGTGCGCGATCCTGCAAGGCACTAACCAGTGTTTCTTTCCTTATATGGTCATTTGTAACACCTTGAACTTCCCATACAGCCTTCACTATGAACCAGAATTGGTCCAGATCCTCATTTCCCAAGCCTTTGAAGAACAGAAACTTCACTGTGTTCGCCATACTGAATCGCAGTGGCGGTGGAGGTGGTACAGGTGAAGATGGAGGTGATGGTAGTGAAGTCGTTGGTGGTGTCGGTGGAGGTGGTATTCACGGAATTATTTGTCTTATAAGATGAATAACACTTTGCAGAGTGACCTTTGTGAGCTCTTCCTTGTCCCCTCACGGAGGTGAAATCAAGGAGCTATTTTCTAAACCCTTATTTCCTTTGTTCCTATAAACCTTTCTTCTTTGCATATCCTCAAACATCAAGGTAACTCCATAACCTGCTTTTCGCACAACAACATTTTAATCCAGGTATTCAAAGACTTTATGTACTTACCTTGTGGTCCTTTGAGAAAGCATCGCTCTGCCTTCTTGTAGCTAACTGAGGTGTCAACCGCAAACTCAGTAACAAATCATCCTATAATGCGATCGAGCCAATGATCAACGACAGGCATGATCTTATCCTTCGATGCTTCCAATCTTTGCGCTAGCTCTGGGGTCCACACAATAGGACCGTCAAGTTTCCACCTTCCTTGGCTATCTACTAGCTTCACGATCTACTCATATAGCTTAGTAGGGAAGGATGTGAAAAAGATTTCATGGATCTCCATATATAGGTAGCTATCTAACCACTGTTCTTTTGACAGTTGTAGGTTCCTATTTTCTTGTGCCGTGAACTTGTGAATTCTTCTGTCCAACCAGCCTTCGATTTCTTTCTTAGTCGGATTCCAATGATACGACATCACTCATCTCTTATGCAGATTCTGGTCCCGGCAATGGAACCATTTATTGGCTTGAAGGGGCCTAACCCAGGTTCAGTGTTAGTTAGCCAAACAAATCCCTACACTACTGGACCTTTCGGCATCAACTCACGGAGCGTGGACTAAAGTCTCACCCAAAGCAGTATGGGGGGGGGGTGTTGGAACCAAGTTTCTGCGTACTTGAGATGGTTGTGATGTTGGTTTATTCCAAATATACATGCCTTCGCGTAGCTTGCTTCGTGCTCTATTCTACCCTTTAGTACCTTTGCAAAGTGTTACAATTAGCTTTCACACAACCCTAACCAGGGGTGTTACACTGAAATTTGTCACCTTGACTATCTGCAGTCTATATGGCCTCATCAATAGCCACATTGTACTCTTTGTCAAGCCCCATACCTCTGCTCTTCATGTCAAAACTTCAAAGAGAGAGAAAGTCACTTGAAAACATGTTTATCTCTGGGTACGCAGGTTCTCTCTACCTTGCCTGCGTGTACGCACTCCAAATACACTATACCTGCGTACTTGTACGCTCTGTAAGCTAAAGTTTGGGTGCGTACCCCTGTAAAGGTCAAAAGGCGCGAGTTTCATCTTTAAAAAGTTACTTGTGGTCACTTCTAGAGCCTTCTAGAAGAGTTTTTGACGTGTATTGAGCGCCTCCAGATGGTTCATGCATCCCTATGATAGAGGAGCTTATCCCATCAAGAGAGGAGCTACCCCATCCAAAAGAGGGAGTATCCCATTGATGTTGGAACTGAATAACCTCCCCTAGAATACTATAAATACAGGCATTGGGCCAAAGGAGGGGAGGTTGAAAGCTGAACATTCTAAAGGGTAAATGCTGCTGGAATTAGGACTTCCATTTGTTGACTTGTGAGGAGAGATCACTATCCTTCCTTGTTGCCATAGTGGGAGTGGTGAGCTTGTCAAAGTAGAGGAAATCTCTTGCTGGACCCTGGGAGGAGCTTGCACAACACCAAGGCTCAGGTTGTAATGGTTCCTTTTTTATTATTTAATACAAATAAGTCCATTCTTCTCAATGATTTTTTAATGAATTATTTCATGTACTCCTTGGTCTATGTGATAAATATGCTTTGTTTTATGATGAATATTCAGATGCTATGTAATCGTTTGCTTTGTTAGTGTACGCAGGTCTGAAAGTGAAGGAGGAGCTCATCTGGATCAACAAGGCTGGACTGCTACAACAAGCGTTGGACCTAAGGTAAGATCGAAAACATTTGAATTCTCATAGAATAATGTGTCATTAGAGAAGGATAGCTCTTGTTTGGTTTGTTTGTCACTAGAGAGTCTTAGACTCCTAGGGAGGTTAGATTTGTCCGCAAATATAACTCTTTCCGCATGACAAAGAGGAGATCACTGCAAAAACATAGGGAGGTGGGTGAAACACCTAGGGTAACTGATGGGACCCTAAAGCAAATGACCAAACAAGTTTTCATGTGAAACTATGGATGGCGATAACCTATCTTTATAGATCTCAAACAGAAGGGTACAAATCTGGAAAATATGGCTAAAAGTGTTGCAGAAACTCAGACTACTCACTTAGCGAAACTCCTCCTATAAAGGTGGAAGTGTACTAGAAGCCCTAGGGGGCTAAATTCCACATCGACAAGTAAATTAGAGTAGATCAAGGGCTTAGCGCGATGAGACAGAGGTCAAACAACCCAGCAGATATCTCGGAAAAACCTAGAAACAGATCTGATATAAACCTAGAAACCTTAAAATCGTAGGTACTTACTTATTTTTGTAGGAATTTACAGGGTAAGTTCCTCAGACAGAACACCAAAAGGACACCGCTCACAAACAGATCACAGATCAATACACCAGTATTTTGACGTGGTTAAA
>APFE030546646.1:42682-68421 GCA_000404065.3 Pinus taeda
ATGATTTGTTGTTAATGAATTATTTCATGTACTCCTTGGTCTATGTGATGAATATGCTTTGTTTTTATGATGAATATTCAGGTGTTATGTAATCGTTTGCTTTGTTAGTGTATGCAGGTCTTAAAGTGAAGGAGGAGCTCATCTGGATCAGCAAGGCTGGACTGCTACAACAAGCGTTGGACCTAAGGTAAGATCGAAAACATTTGAATTCTCGTAGAATAATGTGTGTTTAGAGAAGGATAGCTCTTGTTTGGTTTGTTTGTCACTAGAGAGTCTTAGACTCCTAGGGAGGTTAGATTTGTCCACAAATATAACTCTTTCCGCATGACAAGGGGCTGCAGTCCTTTCGTGTTTCTAGAGCAGTGATCTGCACTGTCTCTCAAACTAGGTTAAGTATCTTACTTATATTTTTAGCAAATCTTAGTTAGTTTCGCGTAAACATATGTTCTAACTTGTGTTCATTCAACAAATATATTTATACACATTTGCACATCATATAAGCATTAGAAGTGAAATTCATACCCAATATAACATATACATAAATATGAAATAGATATGCAGAATGATAGAAAACTTCTCTTTATTAATGATTCTCGACAATTATAGACTCGACTCATCCCGCGCACTCAGCTGCAGGGGTTTGCGCACTCAATTGCAGACTACTAGGCCTCTGTGCACTCAGCTGCAAAGCCTCTACCTACATTATGACCCAAAACTTAGACTTACACTTCAGAGCTATCTTTCATACATCCTCATTGCTTAGACATTGTTGATTATTATTCTAACTACTTAGAGCTTCACTCTATTTATACAATCCCATGGTCCGCAGACCAGGGGTAGATCCTCTACATCCGACATTACATTATCAAACTAAGGGTGGAAAACCCTATGACCTTTTAACAACTACGCACTCCACACCCACAAAATGTGAAGTCTTTACATTGGAATTACAAAATTGGAGCAAAATCTGGGCTCTAAGCCCCAAAACTGCCCTTGGGGGATCCCGCGTCCAACAATCTTCTTGAAATAGTTGTCCCACTTTTCGGTATCGAATGATTATCTTTAGATTTAAGAACAAGCACATTTGCCCAGAATTTTATGGGTGCAACTTTAGAAAGGTGAAGAAGATGCTCTTGTCTCTTATTAATATTTGACTGCTTCTTCTCTTTAATGACGACTTTGTATATACTAATATTTCTAAGCTTTACAATTTCATTAGGAGCACCACGAATAGTTTTCATGGTACTTTTACAGTCATCATCATACCAAGGGTTGGAAAGGGTAGTACTAAAATTGCGATAAATTTGATCAATATAGTTATTATAAGTTAGGTAACTTAAATCTCTATTTAACTCATTTATGAAAAGCTCTATATTATTACGATTGAAATGAGTGCGTCTTTTGATTTCATTAGTATCCTGGATGTGGCTGGTACGCAAACTAGATTGAGGGTTAAAGACAAGGTATGTGGTTAGAGTCAGGCTCGAAATCATTAAGAAGCTCAAAGTTGGTAATATGATTAAGGATATGGGTGTCTGAAAGCACATAGACCACAACATTATTGCCCAACCCATGTAAACAAGTCATATAGCTAGATGAAGGCCACTTGATAATACCATGACAGATAATCAATTCATGGGAACTACATGTAGGTTTTAATCCTATACAGAAATTACCTGCACACGAACTCTAAAAAGAGAAAATAAACAATGGCGAGAACATAAAACATAAAACAAATATACACAAGGATTTTCCCTTGGATCCCAAAATCAGGACTGCCATATTGAAATTTCATTATATTCCTTTCAATTTTACAATACATGTATATGCATGTCGAAGCATTCATAAACCCCAATCCATTAACCCTGGATTAGAACATAACAATAATTCCCTTGACCAGATCTACAAAATAGAATGGGAAGAAAAACATCATGCCCAATGGCAAGTGCAAAACCCATGCACAAAGGCATAGGTAGGTCCTCACACCTAATATAGGGTCCAAAATAAAATTTCTTGGGGCACTGCCCTGAACCCCCTGTGTAGGGGGGCTACCGCCCCCCTAAAAGCCCCTCGCATGTGCAACTAGTCATGGAAAGAATATAACACAAACCCAACATTCTCACATTTCTTGTTTTTTTTTCCACACAAGGGGTCACAGGAGAGCTTAGTCATTGGTCCATTCCTATAATGCCCATTATTTCTCTACACCAAGAAAACTTCTCAGTGCTCACAGACTTCTTCAATGCATCTGCAACATTCTTCAAAGTGTCCACCTTTACTAGCAACACATTTTTTTCCTCAACCATATACCTCACAAAGTGATACTGAACATCAATGTGCTTTGTCTTTAAATGATAAGTAGGTTTCTTTGCCAATAAAACTTCACTTTTGCTGTCAGAGTCTATCCTTGTAGCTCATTGTACTGATCCCATACTTAAACACAATCTCTGCAACCAAACTAATTCCTTGCTTGCGTGAGTGGATGCCATGTATTCTTCCTTTCTAGTTGAAAGTGCCACTATAGACTATCTCTTTCTCATCTAATTGACTACAACTCCAAATAGGTTAAATACATACCCACTTGTAGATCTTCTCTGATCCAGATCTCCAGCCCAATCAGCATCAACAAAGCCACAAATGTACAAAACTCTGTCCAATCCTCATCTTCCTTCATAGCACAAACCATAATACTAGTTTCAAATAAGTACTTGAAAACACACTTCACTACTGTCCAATGATCCTTCCCTGGTTTTGACATAAACCTAATCAATACTCCCACTACATGTGCAATGTCTGGTCTAATACAAACCATTGCATACATCAGTCTACCGACTGCACTTGCGTATGGAACAGGGTACATGCTCTCTTCCTCTTCTTGTGATGAAATTAAATAGGAATGCAAAAACATACAGATATAACCATAAATACAGAGACACAACAAAAATAACACTTCATTTCATTAATATCAAATATTGAAATAAGCTTACAAACAAAATGGAAATAAACTAGCTCAGGGGATGGTAGCTTATCTATGAGAAGAGATGTGGTGGTTACATGCCTCTAAACTATGTTACAATGAGGGTCAAAGACTTGTTCATTATTAAGAAACAATGGAAATCCTTAAACATACAAAAAACTAACCCTAGCAGATGAAGTGCTAAAACTATGGGCCCCGTTTGGGTAAATTGGTATATCACTTCCCTGGGTCGTAACTTTGGCATATGATCTCTATTTTACGTGCACAATACCTCATTAGAAATATTTATCCGAGGAATACAACTTTTTCATGGAAAACATTCGCTAAAGGTTTTTGTTTTTCCCCATTTTTCCCAAAAAGCATTTTTTAGGGCCTCAAAAGAGCTCTGGAGGTCCAAGACCCAAAAAACTACCAAAAATAGTAAATTGTGCTACAACTAAGGAAACTGAAAAACTGAATGAGACAATGGTGGGGGCCCAAGTGGAATAGGTGGGTGGCCACCAAAATCCACCTAGATTAGCCCGCCCCCCCCCCTAGGAAGCAATGGTCCCCATTGTGTTGAGTTCCTCCATGAGGTGGGGAAACTTCTGCTGAACTTGGTCCCTGGTGAGCCACTTGCCTTGGTGTAGGAGTTGGACAAATTTGAAAACTTGATATAGTTCAATCTTCTACTAGAAAGTGTTCTTGATATGTGTGTCCATAATATGATCATTTGTGGACTTTTCCATGCAGTCTGGATTAACTCTGTTGGTGTGAGTTGTTCTGCAATTTCTTATGTGTTCACTAATGGTGGGAAGTATGATTGAAGGTGATCCACATTGAACACTTGGTGCAGACCAAGAGATGGGGGAATGCTCAACTCAAAATAATCGTCTTCCACAATCTTGGTAATAGCGTAAGGACCATAATATAGTGTTCTGAGAATACAATCGGCTTCGATAAGGCGTTCTTTCTACAAATGCAACAAAACTTTGTTGCCCAACCAAAACTTGTGTGGCACCTAATGTTGGTCATGTCTCTGCCTGTACTTGGTATTTCACTTCTCCGAGATGTTGTGAACCTACTGGTGGATGTGTTGGATGCATTTAATAAATATGGTCGCCTTATCAGCCTCAGACATGTGTGGATTTTTTCTGTGTAGTTGCATGAGGCATGGCAACATTAATCACACACAATGGTTGAAATCCCAGACCCACTTGAATGGGGATGTGACCAGTCGAGGTATGGAGAGATCTGTTATAATTTTGTTGCACATAGGGAAGACTCTCATCCAGGGTTCCTGGATTCTTGGAGTTGTACATATGGAGTATGTGCATTGTCATCCTATTGACGACCTCTGTCTGACCATCAGTCAAGGGATGGAATGCAGTCAACTTGGTGAGCTTGGTGTCCAATAGTGTCCAAAGGCTTGACAAGAATTTGTTGAGGAACCTTCTATCATGATCTGATATAATGGTCTGAGAGCTCCCAAAATGGACCCATACTCATTCGAAGAAGACTTTGGCAGTGTTCTCTTCTGTGATACTCTTCTTGCAGGCTGCAAATATAGTCACCTTAGAAAATCTGTCCACGAAAACAAATACACAATCATTAACATTCTTGGTAGAAGGGAGGCCATACATATAGTCCATGGAGATCGATTCCCATGGATGGTTGGGAATAAGCAAAGGAGTGTAGAGGCCTTGATTCTTGATGGTTGAATTTGCGATGATGCAGATAGTGCATGATATGATAACTTTTTGAACATCCAATTGGAGGTTTGGCCAATCAAAATAATTTTGCAGTACAACAACAATTTTCTCCACACAAAAGTGTCCTATAAACTTACTGTAGTGGGCCTCCCAAATCAAGTTGGCACGCTCGCTTGAAGGAACACAAAGGTGGCATGAGTAGCATAATAACGTGTCCTGGAGGTGGAAATCAAGAACTTGCTTTCCATCTACTAGCATCTGGTATGTGGAGGTGAACCTTTGATCACTTTTGTATATTTTTGGCCATCTAGAGGACTCATGGCCACAAGAGTTGAGAACAGTAGTCAGTGCTGCAATAGGGGGGCGACTGAGGTAGTCATAAACATTATTGGTGCTTCCCTTCTTGTATTTAATGCTCAAATGGAATTTTTGCAGATATGCAGGCCACTTATGATGGTGATCATTATGTAATTTCCCCTTCACCTATATAAACTAAAGAGGTCAATGATCGGTGTGGATGACCATCTCCTTCCCCAGAATGTATTGTTTCCATTTTCGGCAATCCTGCACAATGGAATACATCTCTCTATCATAGGTGGGGTACTTCTGAATTGTATCAGGAAGTGTCTCACTATGATAGGCCACTACATTCCCATGTTGGGTGACCACTGCACCAATAGCATAGCCAGAGGCATCTATCTCAATTTAAAATTGTCATTGTAGGTTTGGATGTGTGAGCACCAGTGCAGAGAAGAGGTGGTGCTTCAACTCAACAAACACCTTCTATTGGGACTTAGACCAAGGAAACTTTGCTTTCACCCTTCCCATAGTAATATAACTCAAAGGCCAAGCAATATGGGAGAATCCCAACACAAACCTCCAATAAACATTTGCAAGGCCAAAAGAAATTGAGAAGCTCTATTAAAGTGGTCGATGCTAGCCAATATCGAATGACTTGGATCTTATTCGGATCCACATGCACACCACTCTCATATATAAGGTAGCCCATATATTGGACGTAGCTCATGCGAAAGGTGAATTTCTCCAAGTCGGCACACAACATTTTCTGCCAAAGGGTTTGAAGGACCTAACAAATGTGTTACAAGTGTTCTTCCCAACTCTTTTTGAAGATGAGGATGTCGTATAGATAAACAACCATGAATGAGTTGGTGACTGGCTTCAAGATGTCATCCATTAACCTCATAAAAGCAGTAGGGGTATTTGTCAATGCGAAGGGCATAATAAACCATTCAAAAAGGCCTTCCTTAGATTCAAAGGCAGTTTTCCAGACATTTGTGGTCCCTATTGGAAACTAGTGCTAGTCAGAATTAAGATCGATCTTGCTGAAAAAGTTAGCCCCCTTGAGTTGGTCCTGAAGGTCATCAATCTGTGAGATTGGATACCTATTCTTGATAATGATTTTTTTTAGTTCTCGATAATCAATGAAGAGCATCCAAGTCCCATCATCCTTTTGTACAAGTACAATCGGGCTACCACAAGGGATGAACTTGGTCAGATGTGCCCTTTTTGCAACAACTCCAGGATTTGCTGCTTGATCTCTTCATTTTCCTCAATGGAGTATCAATATATTAGCCTGTTGGGTAGATATGCTCTAGGAGTTAGATCGATCAAATGCTTGACCTAACAGTGCAAGCGTACCCTTGTGGGTGAGGAGAAGATGTCCCTGTATTCTTCCATGACCGTGTCCACCTACTTCTACTGCATGGAGAGCCTTTTCCGAGATCCATGAATGTGGCTACAATATTTCCCTTACTTTGAGATCAAATCTATAAGGAAACAAATTTTCTAGTTTGGAAGATGATCTTACTGCATTGCTTATCAGAGATCAAAGAGATGGTGGTAGGTGGGGCTACCTCCGGTGTCCTGTATGATTACTCAAAGAAATAATAACATAGCAAGGTCTAGACTCATATATAGCATGTCACTCCCATATGTATGGTTTTCCTAATAATACATCACAAATTTTAAGAGGAGAAACATCACACAGTACCTCATCTGTGAAGGGCTTGATGTTGTAGGGAAGGAAACATTTTTGGTTGATGTAGAGATATCATCCTTGGTGAAGCCACCCAATGGTGTATGGTTGTGGATATGTTGTAGTTGGTAGTCCCAGCTGCCTCACGACCTCTGCTGAAATGAGGTTATTTTGGCTCCCGCTATCTACAATGAACTGCTGTATAGAACCCTTCACCCACATATGTGAGTCAAAGAGGCATTCCTCCTCCTTTGGATCTTCAGTCTCAATCTTCTAGATATTGGTGGTGGCCAAAGTGGAACTAGGATCCACGTCAATGATTTTATTCCCTTTATCATTCCCCTTGTCAGGTTGTGCCTCAGAGTCATAACATGCATCTGATTCGGAAGCCTTCAGCTTGTCCACTAGTGATTGCTTGGTCCGACACTCACTTGTGTTGTGAGTGGAGTTCTTATGGAAATCACATCACTTTCTTGTTTCCTTGTTTGTCTTCGTGGTGTTGTTATTTGATTGCAGATTCGGTGGGTTATCCTGGGTCACCCCGCTTTGGCATTGTCCTTTGCTCTATGGTTTGCGGGTGCCTTTACCTTGCTTCAGGTTCACAGATCCAAAGTCTCATTTTTTTTGTTTAAACTTTTTCTCAATCTTGACAGTGCATCGATACATCATGCTAAGAAAGGAGATGTCCAATAACTCCATCTTGTCCTAGATGTACCTATGTAGACAAAAACTGTACTTTAGTACCAAATGCTACTCAAAACCATTTATACCCAATTTTGTGCAAAGGATGTGCAAACCATTGGTAAACACTCGCACGTCTTGGTCCCTTCTCTGCCATAGTGTGATACACTTTATGTATTTATCCTCATAGATGTCGACAGGGTATTACTTCTCCTTGATGGAATACTGAAGTGAATTCCATGTGGGTGCAGCTGCAAATAGTGAGGGTGTAATTTTGTCCTTCTCACAATAGGTTTCCCACCAGTCCTTGACATGGGGGGGAACTTTCAGAAGTGCAAAGGTAATATTTTCCCAACTGGAAAAATCATGAACATAAAAATATCCTTCTAGTAGATTTAACCATTCGTTTACAGCATCTACATCTATCTGACCTTCAAATATGAGGATGTCAAATTTAACTTGTACCTCAAATGGTGTGGCGCTTTCAAAGTGGCTGCTAGAAGGAGATGTGTTGCCTTTGGGTAGCCGCTGAAGGATTTAGGAAAAGTTTTCCATAATTGTGTTCCTCTGTTGCTCAAGGGCTTCTTTGAGAATCATTTTGAAAGGATCTACCACCCCCTTATCTTTCTTCTCTTCCTCCATGGGAGGTCATCGGGTGTTGCGAGGTTGGTCTTGTAAAGGTTGGACCAATTCAAGCCCTAACTCCTTATATCCCAACCTCGTTGGGGACATGCAAAGAAAAATGAGAAATATCAGACCAATCTGATACCACTGATCCAAAATTAAATAGGAATGCAAAATATTTACATATAACCATAAATACAGATATGCAACATAAATAACACCTCATTTCATTAATATCAAAAACTAAAATAAGCTTACAAACAAAATGGAGATTAACTAGCTTGCGCAATGGTAACTTATCTCTGAGAAGAGATGTGGTGGCTACAAGGCTCTAAACTGTATTACAATGAGGCTCAAAGTGCTATTTATTATTGATAGATAATGGAAAACCCTAAACATCCAGAAACGTAACCCTAGGAGATGAAACACCAAAACTATATGCCCCATTTGGTTAAATTGGTACATCAACTTCCTCAGGTCGTAACTTTGACATACGATCTCCATTTAACATTCAAAATATCTCATTAGAAAGATGTATCCGAGGACTAAAAATTTAACGTATAATAAGTTACAAAATGGCTCAAATTCACCCTGGTTTTCCCAAAAAGATCACTTATAACCTTAAAACGGCTCTGGAAGTTCAAGACTTGAAAACCTGCCAAAAGTAGTAAAATGTGTTACAATTAAGGAAACTGAAAACCTGAAAGAGATGGTGGTAGGGATCCAAGTGGAATAGGTGGGTGGCCACCAATATCCACCTGGATCATCTTGGGTCTTGGGACACTTTTCAATAAATAACTTTACACCTACAGGAATAGGAACATTCACTGGTTTAGTATGTTGCATATAAAACCTTTGCAGTAATGTCTCGACATACTTCATTTTGTTTAACTAGAGCTTCCTCTTTTCCTGATCTCATTTAACTTTCATGCCCAAAATATAGGTTGCAGCACCAAGATCTTTCATGTCGAATTTGGAAGACAATTGGGTCTTCAAATCCTTGATAATTTCTTTGTCATTTCCAATCAGCAACATATCATCCAAATACAAGACCAGATAAATAACATGGTCACCAACTAATTTAAAATACACAAAGTGATATTATTTGCTTATGGTGAAGCCAAGTCCCCATATAAATGTATCAAATTTCTGATACCACATCCTTGGTGACGGTTTTAACCCATTTAGAGACTTTTTTAACCTACATACCATTTCGTTTTTTCCTTTCGCCGCAAATCCTTCAGGTTTCTTCATGTAGATCTCTTCTTCTAGATCCCCGTGAAGAAATGTTGTGTTCACAACCATCTCTTTTACCTCAAAATCAAAAGCAACAACAACAAATAATAATAATCTAATAGAAGCTATATTGGAAATACAAGAAAAAATATCACCAAAATTAATTCCCAACACCTAGGAATAACCTTTTGCTACCAACCGAGCTTTATATTTCTCCACATTTGATTTTTCATTCATATTCTTCTTAAACACCCATTTTCTTCTAATGGGTTTCCATCCATTTGGAAACTCCACCAGATCCCAAGCATCATTTTTTTCCAAAGATGCATTTCATCAACCATGACCTCTTTCCAGAGTTTTCCATCCTCTAAATCTACTACCTCCATGATAGTTTTGGGATCATCACCAGTATACCTTTCTGGATGCCTTCTTTCTCGAATTGATCTTCTCACAACTGAAGTTTATGGCTCTTCATATTTTGATTCATGTTCTATTGTAGAGTTTGATTCTTCCTCCTTTAGCTCAAAATCTATCTTCTCAGATTCATTTTATAGGACTCATGTTTATAAACATATTTCACCTCTCTAAACACCACATCTCAGTTGTACACAACCTTCCTTATTTCTGGTTTCCAAAGATTATAACTCTTAAAACATCCTCTTAGCCAATAAAGGTGAACCTTTCAAATATAGTATCCCACTTGGTTCTTTTCTCCTTTGGAACATGTACATATGCACCACAACCAAATACCCTCAATGTGAAAGAGAGGGTTTCTTACCAGTCCATACCTCATGTGGAGTCTTATCCTCCAAAGTTGATGAAGGTGATCTATTAACTAGGTAACATGCAGTCTCCACCACCTCTACCCATAATTCTTTTCCTAACCCAGTACCACTGATCATGCTTCTTGCATTTTCCATCAACGTCCTATTCATTATTTCTACAACTCCATTTTTTTGAGGTGTGTAAGGATTCATCTTCTACTGTGCTATGCCACAATTCTTACAGAATTCTTCAAATTCCTTCTTACAGAACTCTCCACCATTATCTTTCCTCAACAAATTTATCTTCTTCTTTGTTTGTTTTTCCACCAAAGCCTTAAATTCTTTAAACCTGTCAAAGACTTCATATCTCTAACTAAGGAATATATCCATGTATTCCTTGAAAAGTCATATATAAATGATACATATTACACAGTCTTGCCCAGTGATGGAACCGACACGGGTCCAAATACATCCCTGTGCACAAGCTCTAATATCCCTTTCACTCTCTTAGCATGAGAGGGGAAACTCCCCTGATTTTGCTTTCCATATACACAATGCTCACAGAAGTCGAAATCCAGAGAGAAATTAGAAATACCTTTTACCATACCATTACCATGAAGTATTTGAGGGCCTTTCCCTCCAATATGTCCAAGCCTTTGATTCCATAACATGGTATTTTCTCAAGAGACCACTAGATTTTCTGCTCCACTTTCGCGGACCACAAAAATGTTGCACCCATCAATATCAATACTATCCAGAAGCTTGTATAGAGTTCCAATATGAACTCTCTGCATCAATACCAGTGCTCCCCAAACCATCTTGCATGTATCTTTCTCGAACACTGTTTTTACACCTGCATCATCCATCTTGTTTACAGAAATCATATTTCTGGCCAATGTAGGAATATGAAAAAATCCTGGAAGTGCTCTAATCCTACCACCCTGCAAATTCAAGTTGAATTTTCCATGGCTGTTGATTCTAGCCTTCCTTTCATCCCCTAAGAAGACATCATATTTCTCATACTTATAGAACCACTCCCTATGGGGATTGAAATTGAAAGGATGCAGCTTAGTCAATCAACCATGTGCCATGATCTACATGTGTACTTGAAGAAGAAGCTAAGTACACAACCCCACCTTCATTTGAGGTGGGTTTTTCCTCTGTAGAAAGAGCATCATCAAATCGCTTTCCTTTTTTAGGAGTTATAAATCTACATTCCTTTTTGAAGTGTCCTTCCTTTTCGCATTTCTAGCACACCTTTATAGGTTTTCTGGGAGATTTAGATCCCCGTCTAGATTTTGATCTCCCACTCAAGGACTTATTTTTTTCTTCTGTTCTGGGACTATCCTCGTACAGACAAGGCATCTCCATTCTGACCCTCCATATTTTCCATATCATCTGCTCTGATAGAAGGGATGAGACTATTTCATCAAACTTCAAGGTAGTTGTATTACTACCTATTGCAACAACCAGATTGTCCCACAAATCTGGTAGAGAAAACATGATATTGATGCACTTGTCTTCATCTGAAATTTTAATATCAACAACTAACAATTGCCTTAATACAATATTAAAGGCATTCAGATGCTCTGTCACTGAGTCTCCATCCTTCATCCTCAGGTTATACAAATTTTTCCATAGGAAAAGTTTGTTCACCAAATACTTAGATTGGTACAAACTCCCTAACTTGTCTCACAAATCCTTCGCCATAGCTTCCCTTGATACATTCAACAATACTGAATATGAGATACACAACCATATTGTGCTCTTTTCTTTCCAATCCAACTTCACCCAGTGTTCAACTGGCATTTCCATTGGTTTAGTACCTAGATCTACCGCGATCCACTGATCTTTATCTGCCAAGAAATCCTCCATAGATTTAATCCCATAGAAATTCTATCACCGCAAGAATTAATCCCATAGATTTCCCACTAAACAGGGTCTACCACAGGCCCGAGGAAAGCCCCTTAATAGAAAAGGTGTTCCCTTGAAGTGGAAGAAACTACAATACCAAATGCACACTTTAACCCTATACATAAATTACCTACAAATGAGTTCTAAAAAATAGAAAATAAACAATGGCAAGAGCATAAAACACAAAACATATATACAAAAATATTTTCCCTTCGATCCCAAAATCGAGACTACCAGATTGATTTTTGATTATATTATTTTCAATGTTACAATACGTATATATGCATGCCGAAGCATTCATAAACCCCAATCCATTAACCCTATATTAGAACATGGCCATAGTTCCCTTAACCAGATCTACAAAATACCATGGGCAGAAAAAAATCATGCATAAAACCATGTGCAAAACCGATGAACAAAACCATAGGTAGGTCCACCTACCTAATATAGGATCTAAAAAAAAATTCCCAAGGAGCTTCCCCAGACCTCGTCCCTGTCAAGGGGGGCTACACCCACTATCACCCCCATGCTGTGCCCGATGCAACGAATAGTGGGGCCCATCGCCCCCTACATGTGCGACTAGTCTTAGAAATAATATTACACACCCTCGACACTACAAAGCTTGAGGAGCTCGGTGCCAAATAAGCTCCCGGTTCTGTCTCCAGAGGTCCTCTTAAGTCTAGTGGCTATGACATCATCTTCGACAAGCCACAAGGGGTTAAGGCTAGGGTGGTTACATAACATAATAGCTTGTTTGGTAGCAGTTCTAGCATTGAAGTCCCCATGAAAATGGATATTACCTTCATTCTTCACGTTGTGCATTTATTTTTCTAAGGTAGTGAAATATCAATCTTATTGGAGCTAGAGTTGATAGGAGCGAAATACCAAATTGCAAAAAAAATCCTATTAGAGGAAGAATAAGAGATTTCGATCCAAATCTATTGATTGAAGGGGTCAATAGTATGAAGATGGATGTAAGAAGAAACATTGTTCTTAATATAACATGCTATACTACTGAGCCCCCTTCATGAGGATTTC
Organism: Pinus taeda; assembly: GCA_000404065.3. Lineage (NCBI taxonomy): Eukaryota > Viridiplantae > Streptophyta > Pinopsida > Pinales > Pinaceae > Pinus > Pinus taeda. The sequence continues at coordinate 55,604 of APFE030546646.1, forward strand.
TTATTCCAAGCAAACCAAAGAATGTATCTATCAAGGTGAGGAAGCCTAGATTCATCATGCTCCCAAGTTTCAACTATAAAAATAAGATCAATATCACAGGGGATCCAACTTAACATAAGACCTTTATGCCATGGAAAACCACAACAATTCCATAAGAGGATCCTAAGTGTTCCTAATCCCTATTTATCGTTTGTAGTTTCAACTCTATCTCGAATAGTAACTTTCCTATTACTAATCATAGCCCATTTACCTTCTTTTCTTGCGTCCTTAACCTTTTGGACTTCTTTCCTCACTTCAACTTGGTCTTCTGGAATCAAATCTTCATTTATAAAGATTATGGTTCCCTTTAGGCTCGGCGATTTCTTAAGTATATGTAATTTGTGGTCATTGAAACTTACGTTAATTAGTATTAGTCTATGTTTATTATCAAATAACTTTCCTACCCTAATTGCTTCGATGATATAAGTTGTTTGGACTTGAGGTTTTGTTTTTAATTGTTCTTTTACTATTTCTAATGTGTCCTCATCATTTTTTTTCTTTTATACCAACAATTACAAGGTGCAAGGTAGCTTACTTCTTACCACTTAAGTGGAAGTTGTGCTTTCATAAAAATTGCAAATTAAATATGAAATGGAAAAACCAATTTGGTAGGTAGTGTCCGTAAGTAAAATTATTCACATTTACATTTTTACTCTTAAGTATATTTATTTACATCTTATTCTTATCCATTTGCTTATGTAAATACTTTCTTAAAATATGGTATGGTAAATATGTTTACTTGAGTATGAGCTATTTTCAAAGTTTTTAATTTTGGTTGGTTTTCATACTAAGGTTTAAAAATGAAAAAGTACTCTATAAAAATATAAAATTCATGGCATAAATGATGCAAATTCATCCAAAATTTAAAACTAAGGTAGTTATTAACATAGCGAAAATGAATCAGACCTACAGATTATGACCCAATCAAATGTTTGAAAATCTTTTTTTGTAATAATGTTGATTTCTTTTTTCAAAGTTAAACATTATAAGTTGGATTGGTCAATGATAAACTAATAATGGACTACAACCAAATCAATTCCTAGAGTTCTGCCTTGGTAGGGACTACTAATATGATAAAAACTCAAAAGTGAGCATTCATGAAATCAACTAACCTAGTCTTGATGGGTAGCCCAGTTGGTTGAAGCCCTCTTTGCCAAGTCATTGGTCTTCTGTCATGTCATGAGGTGCAAGTTCAGTTCTCATTAGGAGCTCCCTCTGTCATGTCATGAGGTGCGAGTTCACTTCTCATTACGACCATTAGAGCTCCAACTAAGCATTAAATTCCCTTTGGATGGACATACTTGGGGATATTAGGAAAACAGAAAGAAAGGAAAAAAATTGAAATCAACTATCCTACCACTCAACTACTCTTCTTCTCATAGTTTAATGAAATTTTCCCTGTGGGAATTTCACATTCCATGCAGAACATCCGTCATGTGAATATTTGGGGAAGTTTCCGTGTGGGGATTTTTTGAATGAAGCTTCATGCAATAACTCTTGTGGATGTGGGGTGTTCGTTTTCCTTAGACCTCGTCAATACTTCCATTTCAACTAGTTTAGGGGCACTAGTACAAATTTTAGAATTGAAGTCATTGCAATATAGGGTGTATTATATTGTACTAAATAGCTTTCTCTCACAAAATTGGATATTTTTGGTGACTCTAGAATGGTGATTAATTTGATACTAAATCATTTTTTATTTTCACCTCCACTTTTGTGTTGGATGAGGAATACCGGAAAACTACTTGAACACTTCAACCAAGTGCCCTTCACACACATTTAGATGGAGAAAAACGACATGGAAGACTAATTATAAAAAATAAGACATCTTTTCAACCCAAAAGGCATCAACTATACCTATTTTACAAAGAACTATAAATTTTCTAATTACTTATTTTATTTTATGTTGTTTATGTGGTTGCTATTTTGGTTTACTCCCATACTTGTTCGACCGATATTAAACTGACTATGAAAATTGATTTCTATTTTATTTGGAACTATGTTGAAATAATTAGTTGTAATACTCGTGATCAGACAACTACTATATATATTTTTCCATATGATGAATTATGATGCCTATTATATAGCATCTCAAATATGTAAACAATCTCTTATTTTTTAATATAAAGTTTGTTAGTGTTTTTCTACTTAACAAAAAAACCACTTTTGTGAAAACTACCCTCCTAGCTGGACAACCATTCATACGGATGAAATTAATGGCCAGTCTAGAGAAAGCCCCATGAACTACTATTATAGATGAAGATTCTTATATACATGAGATTGTTATGAACTACTATTATAGATGAAGATTGTTATATACATGAGATTGTTATTGTTATAAATTAGTTGATGTTGTACCCGCAAAGCATGGGAAGTGCCGAACACTGGCAACTTTTTAAAGTGTGTTTTAGGCATAAATAATTTCTGGAGGTATTTATTTATTTATTTTAATTCTTACGATTAGGGAAATATGTAAATAGGTATCCTAGCATATTTCTAATAATTAGTAAACTAATATAGGAATTGTAAATTAATATAAGAATATCATTCATCAAAAATTGCATAGCATATTCTTGTAATTAGTAAACTAATATAACAAATGTGTAAGGTTTTAAATTTTTAATTAAGTTGAAAAATTTATTATTTTTCTCAAGTTTTTGAGCATTTTGGTTCAGAGATATTAGGTTCACATATTAATATACTATAATTTTACAATAATTTCATGGATTTTGTATTAAAGGTGTTATGGGAAAAGAGGCTCTTTCCAATTTAATAAGGAAAAGACATTAAAATGACATAAAATATTATATTAAAATAATAATTGGAAAAAATATATTATTCACTCGATTAAAAAATAACACTAATAGATAATAAAATTAATAAATTTTATATTTTATTATTAATAACAAAATTACAATCATTTATTTTTTAATTTATATAATATATACATTATATTAAAATAAATTTAGAATTCATATATATACATTATAAAATATAAATTAATTATAAATATATTCTATATTATAAGTAATAATTAGAAATAAGTTCTATTTTACCATATTAAAATAATTAAAAATTTATATTCTATTTCTTATTTTAAATTTAATTAATAAACATATAAAAACTTAATATTTATAACAAATTGTTTTATATATATATGAAAAAGAGTTTGATGTAAGTATAAAACATACACATATAGAAACAAAAGCATGTTAAAGAAAATTGTTCTTTTAAAATAAAATAAAATTTATTAGGATGTTAAAAATAGAAATAAATATACATATTAGGTTAGTTTTAATTAAAAACATTAAAATACATCAATAATTCCATTTTCATTGTCCTCACTAAGTTTATTGTTATTATTACAACCCAATAAGAAAGAGATGTGATAAAAATATTTTATTTTCACTCTTGAATTTATAAATAATTTTTTTGGATGTCAATGTTATATAAACTAATTTCATATTATTAAAAAAAAGAGTATGTATATAGATACTCTTTTTTTTAATTTATATATATATAATTGGAATAAATATTTCAATATAGTACTTGAATATCATATTAACTAATATATTTAAATTTTAATTTTTCTATATTTATAAGTTGACTATGGTAAAATTGTTGGATGGCTAAAATAAAAGTAATTAAAAGTAAAAAGATTAAGTTACTTCTTAGTAAGAGGGAGATGTGTAATTCATTCAATTCTTGATATAAAATTGATAAATATTTCACTATACAAATTTAAGTAATATTAATATGTGTTTAAAAAAGGTGTTCCATGCATACATAAAGCTCTCACCATGACCACTCAAAAAATAGGTGTAATAAACCCCGTTTCTATTAGACGTAAGAAAATATTTGACAATGATAACTTAAATAATGAACTTAACATATTACACATATATTCAAATATCATGGATACAATGAAAAAAAATTAAGAATAATATAAAAATTTCTCTATATAATAATAAACCAAACAAAAAATGAGAAGTACTTCTTAAAAGCTAACAAACTTCCATATATCATGAGAAATACTAGTAAAATTGCCAACATCCTCAACATAAATCAAATTAGGGCTACTTTCTCTCCTCCTAACACCTTACAAAAAAGGTTGGACCATTCTAAATACCAATATGATCCTAATAGAAGCAAATACGTCTATTTGATCCCTCGTGGATGTGGAAAAGCTTACATTGGAGAAACTGGTCACTCAATCTATGATAGACTTAAGGAACATTGTGTTGATATCACTTATGATAAATCTAAGAAATATACATTATATGAACACTTAAACGGAAACAAACAACACATATATCTAAAGAATGTCAAAGTTATCACTTCTATTGATCATTATTCTAAAAAAAAAGTCACATAGGCCTTAGAGATAGAAAAACCCTAACGACTTTCATCGTGATGATGGATGGAAACTTGGAAAATCTTGGTCCCACATTATTAACCACATTATTACTAATAAATTTTAATTAGCTACAATTATATATATTATTACTAACCTAATTTAATTATATTATTTTATGTAGAAATTCCTTATAGATTCAAACTACTAATTGTAATTTACTAAAACAATAGAGTTGAATCTACTCTACTCATCAGTGGGAACAATTAAATAATCATGAAATCATGAAGCACACAAGAGAAAGAATTCAATCAACACATTACATAATAATTTCTTAGGGAAAGCAACAAATAAAAACCCTTGATATCTGTATATTGCATTAGTCAGAAAATATGAGAAGATTACAATGCTTTTCTCAAGCCCAAGCAACCTCTACAATATCTCTATTTGTCTCACTGCTTTCTAGAAAAGCCTTGACACATATTTAGCCAATTTCCTAGTCTCCCAAGCTCCTTCTTCCTTGTGTTGTTCAATGAGGAATTAGGCCCCTATTTAATAAGAATTTTCCTACATTGGATTGTGCAGTTCCTTTAGGACCTTGCTCTGACTACATGCACAATCTGTACAATTCAGATAATTATGCAACTGAGAGTACATTGTCCCTGAACTCCAATCTCAATTGGGTAACTCTCATATCTGACATGTATCAGTTATTTATGAGTGAATCATTAGTTAAGTGGTTGAATACATGAAGCAACACCTCACTGACTCACCTCCTACTAGTTCCTCCATTAGTTGGAACTAGTTTAATGGACTTTGACTCAGTTAAACTAAATTAATTAATTACAACTCAAAATAAACTCAACAAGGGCTCCTATAATGTAGGAGACACTCCACATGACTCTAGTTAGACCCTAACTCGTATTAACCAAGACAACTAAGTCAATTTAAATTAGTTAACTCATACAAGTTGCCTTGTGATGTAGACTTACAACTTTATTCCTAATTTAATTCAAGGAAAAAATTAAATTAAGATTTTCTGGTTGCATTTTTATCATTTTCATCATTATAACCTTAATTGCAATATTTTAAGTACCTCATTTTAATTAATTATTATTACATTATTCCTAAACTATTTTAATTATTAATTTATTATTTTAATCATTACTACTTTTATTAAACTACATTATTAATCATTTTGAATTAACTTCTCTTTTATTTAAAAAAACCAACATAACATGTTTAAATTTTCTTGATTAATTATTATTTATCTATTTTAATTACATTATTTGTGTTTCATTATTTTAATTATCATTACATTAACTACAATCATTTAATTACATTATCTTAATTATTATTACATTATTTAATTATTGATAAATTCTTAATTAAGTACAATTACATTATTTTTATTACATTATTTTAATTATCATTACATTAACTACAATCATTTAACTATTATTACATTATTTAATTATTACTAAATTCTTAATTAAGTACATTTTTAAATCAACCCTTTTTATTCAAAAGAGCCGACATAATGCTTTTAAAATTTCTAGATTAATTATTATTTATCTACATATTTTGGTTAGCTGAATGAAATCAATATTCTTCTATCGATCACTTGATGATGCGCTACAATACTTAGCCCAAAATGTCGATGAGAAAATTCACTACATAGGACTCCAAACACTCTCCAATGTAGATCTTGTCCAAAACACAATTGATGACATGAGGAAATGATGTTCAAAAAAAGTGAATTAGGATTTAGAAAACATTCCTTACATTTTTGTTAGCATTGTATATGTAACACCCCTTGTACTAGATAATGATTTTGTAACGATAAATGATGACTATGATTATAAAATATTTCTATATTTGGTTGATTTGAAGAGTGTGATAGATAGATCCATGATCTAAGAGAGATTTATAAGTGGTGTTGGTTGGCATAGTGAAGCACTCACCACTAAATAGTTGGCAAAGGCATGTCGGGCCAGAGGACATGCCCATGTTCTTCCTTTCTTCTATGACGTGAACGGAAAGGGAAATGGATGGTCCTATGTGAGGACATGAAGATATTGGAGTAAAAGAAAAAGAATGGGAAGAAAAATATGGTGTCTCAAACAACAAAATGTAGGATAGTCAAAGTGAAAAAACTTTAGAGAAAAGACAAGGATGAGTGCAGGAGCAAGGAGCTATGCGCTTGAGAAAATGTACTTAGTGTTAGGTGTAAATTTCTGAACAAATGAGCCAAAATTAACTTTTTTAAGTTGGTGAAGAATCTTCCTAACAACAAAAAGAAAAAATAAGAAAATTGCAAAACCCTACAATCTTTAGCAATAACTACTCAACTAATCTTCAACTGGCTCCACTAATTAGTAGAGCTTAGTCAACTAAGTTCAACTGAAAATAACAAAGTTGGATTGCTAAATTTTAGAAATCTTTACATGAAAAACTCTACTAATAGCCTACAAACTCGAATTTACTCATCTAACTAGGAGACAAGATCATGTCACTCTAGGTAACTGAAATCCAAGTCATCTTGTTGATGTGGAAAATTGAATTCCTCAATTTGACTAAGGCACAAGTCAAAATTGTGCCTATTCTTGCTACATTTCTAATAAGAGGCAAGACCTACTTGTGAAAGAGAAGTCTTCATATGATGTGTACATGACCTAAATGAAGTCATCTTGTTGAAGTCTCCATACCCATCACGATAATTTAGTACAAATAATAATGGTGTGACCAATAACGTGGGTCTGAGAAAAATAGTACATGATACAAGATATGTTGGCATCAAGGGGCCAAATAGTAGTACAATGATAGAAAGTGACATAGATTTATGTAGGAACAAAAATGAAATACATATTTAAAAATAGAAACACGAAGATACATTGAAAACTGAACTTCAATTTATTAATAACAAAACACTAAGAATTGTTTACATGCAAAATGGAAATAAACTACCTCAGGTGATCGTAGCTTATATCTGAGAAGAGACGTGGTGTATACATGATCCTAAAATGGGGTGAAATGAGGCTCAAAGGCCTTTTTATTATTAAAGAGCAATGGAAAACCCTAAACATCCAAAAACCTAACCCTAGGAGCTAATGTGTGAAAAGTATGTGGGCCCCATTGGGGTTAACTGGTACCTCAACTTCCCGGGGTCGTAAATTGGGATACAATCTTTGTTTGATGCATACGATGCCTAGTTAGAAATATCTATCCAAGGACTATAAATTTTGATCGCAAACCCGTATTATAGGCTATGGGTTTTTCTGTTTCCAAAAAAAACGTCGTTTAGGGCCTCAAAATGACTCTCAAAGTGTAGGACCCAAAAAACTGCCAAAAATAGTAGCTCTGTTAGAAATTAGGAAACTTAAAGGAAATAATGTTTGGGTTCCAAGTAGAATAGGGGAGTGACCGCCAATATCCACCTAGATCATTCTACCCCCCTTAAGAAGCAATGGTCCCCATTGTGTTGAGTGCCTCCATGAGATGAGGAAATTTCTTTTGAACTTGGTCTCTGGTGAGCCACTTGCCTTGGTGCAGCAGTTAGCTGGCTTTGACAACTAGATAGAGTTTAATTCTACTTTTCTCTTCTAGCGCGTCCTTTTAACTTGTGTGTCCATGATCCGATCAGTTGTGGCCTATTTTATGCACTCTAGATTGAGCTCTATTGGTGTCAACTACTCAATAATGTCCAATGTATCCAACAATGGTGGAAAGTATGGTAAAAGGTGATCCACATTGAATACCAAGTGCATGCCAAGGAATGGAGGGTTTCTTAGCTCGAAATAATTTTCACCCATGGCCTTGGTGATGGTTTAAGACCTGTATCGAAGTGGTTGAAGCTTTTGATGGGCTTCGAAAAGGGGTTCCTTCTGTAGACAAAACCATACCTTGTCACCCACCTTAAACTTGTGAGGCACTCAGTGGCAATTATGACTTTGTTTGACTTGGCATAAGTTTTCTCTACGATATAATGAACTTGTTAACGGATGTGTTGGATTCATTTAATAAATCGGGAACCTTTATCAACCTTAGAATATATAGGTGCAGACTATAAATGTACTCATAAGAGGCATGGAAACATAATTCAGGCACAATGGTTGAAATGCCAGGTCCCCTTGGAAGGGGTTATATCTAGAAGAAATATGGATAGCTCTGTTATAGTTGTGCTTAATATAGGTAAGAATCTCATCCCACATTTGTTGGTGCTTAGAGTTGTATATGTGGATTATGTGCGATGTCATTCTGTTTACAACCTCCATCCAACCATTAGTTTTGGGATGGAATGCAATCCATTTGGTTCCACAATGAACAAAGTTCCGACCAGAATGCAGTTAGGAACTGATTATCCTAATAAGATATAATGGTCTTTGGAATTCCAAAATGTACCCAGACTCGTTGGAAGAAGAGTTTGGCAATGTCTTCTAATGTAATTCTCTTCTTGATGGCCATCGATATTTCCATCTTAGAAAGGAATTCGAACCATACAGCCCATGGAGATGGATTCCCACAGTTGTCTAGGAGTAGGAAGAGGAGTGTATAGTCCTTGATTCTTAATGGTAGGCTTGGAAATGGCATAGGAAGTGCAAGATCTTACACATTTTCCAATATCCTATATAAGTTTTAGCTAATAGAAATACTTCTACATTAATGCCACAGTTTTATCCAAACCAAGGTGTCTTATGACTCGATTGTAGTGTGCTTCCAAAATTATCTTGGCACGCTCGCTTGAAGGAACAAAAGGGTTCCACAGGTAGCAAAATAGTTTATGCTAGAGGTAATAATCTGATACTTTCCTGCCATCCACTAGCATCTTGTATGTGGTGTGAAAATATAGATCATTTTTGTATAGTTGTGACCATCCAAAGGTCTTGTGGAGACAATATTTGAGAATAATTATTAATGCTACAATCGAGGGTTGATTGAGGCAATCTGCAACATAATTGGTGTTGGCCTTCTTGTATTTGATGTTCAAATGGAATTGTTCCAGATATGTTGACCACTTCTGATGGTGATCATTCTATAACTTCCCTTGTGTTTGTATCAATTAAAGAGATCAATGGTTTGTGTGGATGACCATCTCCTTCCCCGGAGTGTAATGTTTCCTTTGTCAGCAAGCTTGCACAATGGAATAAATATCTTTATCATAGGTGGGGTTTTTCTGAATTATATCAGAAAATGTCTCACTCTGATAGGCCATTGGAAGCCCTTGTTGGGTGAGAATATCACCAATAGCATAACTAGATGTGTTTGTCTCAATTTGAAATGGTTTTTGTAGGTTGGGCGATGTGAGTAGTGGTGTAGAGTAGATGCATTGCTTCATCTCAATGAATTCCTTCTATTGGAGCTTATACCAGATTTTTTTTTCTTTTGCTTCACCCTTGGTAATTTGACTCAATAAATAAGTGATATGAGAGAATTCCAAAACAAACCTCCGATAAAAATTACTAGGGTTTGAAGGACCTACTGAATGTGTAGCAAGTGCTCTTCCCAACTCTTTCTAAATATGAGGATGTTTCCTAGATATACAACCATGAATGAGTTGGTTAATGACCAGAAGATGTCATTCATCAGCCTCATAAAAGTTGCAGGGGAACTTTTTAGCTTGAAAGGCATGACCAACTAGTCATAAAAGACTTATTTGGATTTTAAGGTAATATTCTAAACATTTGTGGGTTTTATTGGAACCTGGTGATAGCCAAACTTCAAATCGATCTTGTTGAAGTACTTGGGACCCTTAAGATGGTCAAAACTGTCATCGATCCATGAAATCAGATACATGTTCCTAACAGTGATTTTATTTAGTGCCTTATAATCAATGCAAAGTCTCTAGGTCCCATCCTTTTTCTACATAAGTACAATCGGTCTCCCACATGGTGAGGAAATTGGTTATATTTTCCCTTTATACAAAAGATTCTAGATTTGTTGGTTGGTTTATTCATTGTCCATAATAGAGTAGCAGTATATCAACCCATTGGGTAGGGGTGCTTAGGGGGTCATATCGATCAAATAATTGACCTAACAGTGCAAAGGTACCACTATGGGTGAGGAGAACATATCTTTGTATTCTTCCATGACCTGATCGACCTGCTTCTATTCTGTGGAGGATCCATTCCCATGAGCCATGGATGTAGCCATGATCTTCCCCCTACTTTGAGAGTTAATAAGAAAGAAAATAAATTTCTCAATTTGGGAGATGATACTATACCATCTATTGGAAGAGATCAAATAGATGGCGATAGGTGGCACTACCTACAGTATCGTGTAAAACTTACTACGCAAATTAATAATAGCAGTGGGAGGGATATAATCATACACAACATGAAGTTTTTACACGTATGGTTGGACTAACAATAAATCACATACTTCAATATTAGAACCATCACACATCACCTCATCTATGAAGGGCTTGATGTTGTAACAAAGGCAACACTATTGGCTAACGCATGGATCTCATCCTTGGTGGAGCAACCCAATGTTGTATGGTTGTGGGTGTGGTGTAGTTGGTAGGCCTAACTGATTAATTCCCTTTATTGAGATGAGGTTATTTTGGCTTATGTTATCAACAATGAAATACAATGGAGACCCCTTCACCCACATTTGTGAGTGGAAGGGACACTCCCCTTCGCTTGGATATTCACACTTAATCTTCTAGACCTTAGTGGTGGAAATGGTAGCACTCAACTCTACATCGATAATATTCTTCCCCATGTCATTCCCCTTGTCAAGTTCTGGCTCAAAGTCAGAATATGCATCTGACTCATAGGATTTCAGCTTAGCGACTACGGACTCCTTGGCGTGACACTCATTTGTGTTGTGAGTAGGGATCTTGTGGAACTCACACCAATTTCCTATGTCCTTCTTCGTCTTCATGGTGTTATTATTTTCTTGTTGCTTTGATGGGTTGTCTTGAGTTTCCCCACTTTGGCTCTGTTCTATGTTCTGTGATTTGGAGGGGGCTTTCCCATGCTTTTTCGTAGATATAAAGTCATCCTTCTTCAATTTAAATTTATGCTCGATCCTGAAAGCATGTCGATATGTTGTGCTCAGCGAAGATAGGTCCAAGAACTCCATATCATCTTGGATATAATTCTATAAACAACCATGCTACATGAGTACCAGATTCTCCTTATAATCCTTGATACTCAAATTCATGTGAAGGGTATAAACTATTTTTGAACTCTCGCACGTCTTGGTCCCTTCCCTACCGCAATGTGGTCCATTTTATGTACTTATCTTCATAGCTCCTGACAAGGTAATATTATTCATTGATGGTGTCTCAGAATGAATCCCAAGTGGGTGTGGCTAAAAACAGTGAGGGTTCCTTCTCATCCCTCCACTCACAATAGGTTTCCCACTTGTCCATGACATGGGGGGCGACCTCTAGGAATGCAAAAGGAATATTTCCCCTGTTGGAAATATTATGGACCGAAAAGTACACTTTTAAAAGATTTAAACACTTATCTATAACATCTACATTTATCTTCCCTTCAAAGATGGGAATGTAATAGTTAACTTGCACCTTGAAGGGGTTGACGTCTCTAACCTGGCTTCCAGATGAAGATTATTTCAATGCAGATACCAGCTGAAGGATCTGGGAAAAGTTGTTTATCATCTCGTTCCTTTGTCGCTCAAGGGATTATTTGAGCAATATTTTGAAAGGATCTCCTACTTCCTCATCTTTATTTTCTTCCACCATGGTAGTTTGTCGGTGTCGGTGAAGCTGGTCTTGCAAAGGTTCAACTAGTTCAAGTCCTAACTCATACCACGACCTTGTTGGGGACATGCACAGAAAAACAAAGAAAGAGAAGACCACTCTAATACCACTGATCTAGATTTATGTGGGAATGAAAATGAAATAGAAATTAAAAATAGAAACATGGAGCTACAGTGAAAACATAACTTCAATTATTTAATAACAAAATAATGAGAATTGTTTACATGCAAAATGGAAAAAAATCCCGAACAATGATAGCCTATCTTTGAGAAGTGATGTGGTAGCTACATGTGAGGCATTTTTATTATTGAGGAAGAATGGAAAACCCTAAAATACCAAAAACCTAACCCTAAGAGATGAAGCACCAAAATTAAGAGTGGGCCCCACTGGGGTGGTACATCAATTTCCCAAGGTCGTATCTTAGCATACGATCTCAATTTGGTGCATATGATACGTCATTAGTGTTAGGATATTCTGACACATAGGAAATAGTTAAGTTCAACTTGGTCTAGTATAGAGTTAGGTAAAGTGTGTTTCTTTACCGTTGTACATTTTGTAACTTACAATCCGACGGTCACAATATGTAGTGATCCGACGGTTCATTCTCTCCTCGGTATTACCGACACTTGATCCGTGGCTTGACACCCGATTGGTCCATGAATTCTATTTAAAGCGCATGGAGGGTCATTTGTAGGT
>APFE030546646.1:73745-108946 GCA_000404065.3 Pinus taeda
GTAGCCACGTTGGCGCAGGCCGTGGACTGTTTCCCTCTTTGAGGGTTTTAACCACGTCAAAATACTAGTGTATTGATCTGTGATCTGTTTGTGAGCGGTGTCCTTCTGGTGTTCTGTCTGAGGAACTTACCCTATAAATTCCTACAATTATAGATATTTATCTAAGCACTACAATGTTTGATGATAAATCATTGGTTTTCTTGTTTTCCAAAAAAACATCATTTAGGGCCTCGAAACAACTCTGCAAATTCAAGACGTGTAAAACTGCCAAAAATAGTAGTTGTGCTAGAAATTAGGAAACTAAAAGAATATAATGTTGGGGGTCCAAGTGGAATAGGTGAGTGGTAACCGATATCCACCTGTTATGCAACCACCTCACAAATATAGATCAACGACTTATAAATTATCCTCTTCGAGGGGGAAATCTATTTTACATTACATAAATGAATAATTCTTGGGTGATACAAATGACAAGGCCTCCTTTCTATATATATGAGTCTAAGGGGTCACAATATAATCAGATCTTACATAACAATAATAATGTAAGGGAATAAAAATAACAATAGTGGGCTTCTATGGGACACAACGATAACAATATGGGGGCTATATGGGAATAAAAATAACAATAAGTGGGATACAATAGTATTATAGGGACCTAACATGCCCCTCTCCTTCAAAAAAGTGTTTTCCTAAACACTTCAACAGTTTTGGATGCTTTTGTATAAAATTGTCATCCTTGCATGTGGAATCTTTAGCAGGTAAGTTCTTCAAATTAATGAGATACTCTGAAATTGATCAATTCTATAGTTGTCGAATTCTTTTTTACGTGAAAACCTCTGGCTCAAATTTGATTTTTCCTTCTTTTTCAAGTTCTGGAAACATTGTTTGAACAATAATCTTGTCACTAATAACCTTTTTTAAGCATGAAACATGGAAAACTAGGTGTTCGTGAGAAGATGTAGGAAACTCCAATTTGTATTCCATAGTACCAATATTTTGCAACGCCTTGTAAGGACAGTAGTACTTGGGTGATAATTTATTATCCTTCTTAACTTTTTTGAGATACATTTTTTTGTATGGTTGTATCAGTAAAAATACCTAGTCACCTACATCAAAGCTTCTTTCAGTGTGATGTTGATTTGGCATTTGTTTCATTCAATGCTTCACCAGAGTGAGGTTATCCATTAAGAGTTGGAGAACTTGTTGTTGATGCTTGATGTGAGGATATCCATAAAGTGTCATAAAATGGGGTCATTTTGTTGCAATACGAAAGGAAGTGCTATACCACCATTTAGTTAGAGGTAACCACTTGAACCATTATGTTTTTTATCAGATACAAAGAAACAGAGATATCCTTTGATTTTTTTTCACTATCTCAGTTTTCCCATCAGATTGAGGTCATAAGGTGATATGTGAGCTAATTTATTAACAAGAAAGGAAAATAATTTTGTCCAAAAATTTCCAGTGAAAATGGGATCTTTGTCGCTCACTATGATCTTTTGATTTCCATGAAGCTTTTGAATTGTTTCCATAAATTCAGTAGCAATTGTACTAGATTTAAAAGGATGAGATAATGCACAAAACTGTGCATACTTCATAAGTCTATCAACTACCACCATGATGTCACTCTTTCCTTCCTACTTGGGTAAAGCTGTGATAAAATCCATTAAGACCTCCTCCTAATGCTGACTTGGAATGGCTAAAGGTTGTAACAAACCTGAGGTATTAATTTTCTCAACTTTATTTTGTTGTAAAACCAAACATTTTGCCATAAACTTCGGAATATGAGATTTAAGGTCATCCCAAAAATTTCCTTCTTGACCCTATGGTAAGTTTCTAAAAATCCTAAGTGGCCTCCTAAAGGAGAGTTGTGCAAGTCCAACATAATATTTTGTTTGAGTTTGGAATTCTTATAAAGATATAATCGATATTTGTACCATAATGAATCATTTCTCTAGCTAAATGTATGAGATCGATTGGGATCTTGCTTCAAATTTTGAATGAGTGACCACACCTCTTCATCATTCTTCCATTCATCCCTTGCTTCAGTTATCCACTCAGGTTGGATAATATAAATGGGATGAAGAAATGTTTCATCAATAGGACTGATCAAACATCATCAACATTTCATACTGCAAAACCCTAGCATGAATACACAACTCGTACAAAATACATCTGCATATCTACGCACTTCTCATGTTTGACACCTGTGTATAGATTTTGAACTTTCGTAGAATGTATACACAACTACCCAGAAGAAGGTCCGTGTGTGTACACGATCTCTCAAAGGAAAACCAACGTACATATATGTAATCATTGAATAGTGCCTTCGCCACAACCACACCACATACTTCATAAGATTTAATATTACATATTCATGTGAGAGTATCATTATCACCACTGATTTATTATTGTTAGATATTTTCAACAAGCAAATCAAACAAGCACATATGACACCATACTTTAGATCATTCATATCTATGTCTTCTCCTTGCTCCTTTGTGCACACTTGTTTAAGATCAAATCATTTATACACAATTGATCACTTTCCCACCTAACACTTTGATCTCCATCTCCTTATAGATATTTTTCCTTAGCCAATACCTTAGGCCAATCCTTTAGTAATGACATTAGTATTCTGAGACGGAACCAAATAACCATTTCCATGCTCATTATGATGAGCCAATACCATGGTAAAGACTCCTAGTATTGATAATAACATGGTGCAGATTATGTATATGACTTCCCTTCACCATATTTGTGTATGTATGTGATATTGCTTCACAAAATCCACATATAATTTCCTAAACTTCACTTTCATTATTTCTCTATCTCTAAACTGATATTCCTCTATTCATTTCATATGTAGCATCTGTACCATCCTGCATAATCATCCTGTTACCATAATGTTGGCATCTTTATCAAGTAGGTTGTCATCAAGGACAACACATTAACCATAATGCCAACAATAGATTCATCTAAACTCCTAATCTATCATGCTTCAAAAGCGTATTTTATTTAAGGCCAACATTGATATATTTTCCTATTACTGACAATTTATTAAATTGTAAGTGTTAACTCCATGTCAAGCACCAAAAATATTATGCATCTCCATGATATTAACATGTAGAAAACAAATATTGGTGGAATAAGAAATTTTTTACTTCCGATTACTTTATATTTGTATATATAAAATGTTGATGTAAAATTATTATAGTTAACATGGATATTGAAATATCTAATTTATGATGGAAACTAAAATATTGTTTTTTAAATTTAACATATCATCTCCATGTTGATCATCGACAGTGCTACACATTTCACTCATTTTGGGCTATAAAAAACCGCTTTGAGGGATATACTTTCCAATAATATAAGGACTTACATTACTTAACACATATTCACAAACGCACACATGTGTGCTCACACACACATATGCGCACACACACACACAGATTATTTATGGTCCACATTGAAATCCACATTAAAATATTCTCTACAAAAACCTATGTTAAGCATTGGAGGGGAAAACACCTATTAACGAATAAGAATTTTTTTGCTTTCAATTACTTTATCTCTCTCTATATAAAGTTGATATACAATTATTTTACTTAATGAAGATTGAAATATTATATTTATGGCCAACATGAACATGATATTCTTAAGAATAAATTAATTATGTTAAAAAAGTTAGCATTGAGGTTACAAAATATGAACCATGTACTTTCATATTATATAGTGCTATTCTTGCTTTGTGAATAAAGAAGAGGTGGTGTCGAGTTGAAAAATCTATATATCCCAACTCCCTAACCTATGCCCCATGTGTTTTAATTTTAATAATAGAATCTCTTTTATGTAGCATTTTGTAGATATTGCCTCCATGTCACAATTTCTCAAATTAAGTTAGGAAGAGATGAACATTAGAATGACACATTGGATTTATTGGAGGAGAAATGAACCCATGGAATATTAAAGCCAATGCTAACAAATGGCAATGATCTCATGCATTTTTTTTAATGAGATTGACAATTTGGATGCTAAAATAGTAATCAAGAAGAGATCGATCCTTTGAATGATCTCAAAAGTGAGATCAAGTTCCACATAAATAGAGTTAATTCCACTATATAGAAAAGTATTGTGGATTAGATGGGTTTATTCAAAAATAAATATCTAATTCCCAAGTGGCCTTAGTGTGTGATCGAGGAGACATGACATATTATGATAATACCAAAGAAAATCTTGGCTTCGTATTGAGGCTATTTTTATTACAATAGTATAAGTTATTAATGCCATTGTTTTAAAATGTTGCAATTTTACTAGTAGTACCACTCTAAATTTTAGGGTTTCTTTATAAAAAAATTATTATAACAATACCACTTGACGAAACCATGGTTTCAAATAATTTACAATTTCCTCCCTAAAAAGGGTATTATTGATATCACTACTTTTTCTTTCAAGAATTGATTTTAGGGTTTTTTTAATGGCACTAATATGGGTTTTCAATTCTATGGTTGAAAAATGTTGCAAGTTTATCTCCTTCAAGAAATAAGACATTATCAATAACACTACTTTTTAATTTGAGGATTTATTTTATCGTTTTTATGACTATCAAGAACATGCAAACTTTAAATATGGACACATGGGACGAAAATATGGGACGAACATCGCGATCCCCTTTAAGTTAATAAACCCATTCTTCTTTAGGAATCCATATTCTTTGTGGTTTTTCACCATAGTGTAATTTTTTCTTTACACTCTACTGCCCAATATCACTATAGCCATCAGCTTTCACTTCTAGTAGCCTCTGGAGTTCATCAAGTTCCACTTATATTATCCTCTCTTGGACTCGATTTGCAAAAGTCCCAACAATGTCGAATATTTGAATTTGTTCTTCATCACAACCATATATTTGAGTTTGTCCTTCATTAATGTCAGATATTTCATCAATGTAATGACTCTTGGAAAGTGACTCTTCATCACTTTTAGAGTGAATGCCGACATTTGGCTTCCTTTTACTCTCAGAGTGAATCTCGTTAACTAGCTCTTCATAACTTTCAGAGTGAATATCCGCAACTAGCTCTTCATAACTCTCAGAGTGAATCTCAACAAATGGATTTCTTTTACTCTCGAAGTGAATCTTGGCTACTGGCTCTTCATAAGTCTCAAAATGGATCTCCATAACTAGCTCTTTATAACTTTCAGAGTGAATATAAGAATCTAGCTTTCTTTTATTTTGGGAGTGAATATCGCGAACTAGCTCTTCGTATTTTTCACGGTGAATCTCGACATCTAGCTTTCTTTTACTCTCAATATGAAAGAAAACACCATCGCCAACTCTGGCATTTAGAGTTTTGGTGTTTGTAATCCATTTGCAAGTAATCCAATGCGTGTTTTTCTTGGTGTGAATCTTGGCAACTAACTCTTCATAACTTTTAGAATGAATCTCGACATCTAGTTGCTCTGCATCAGTGCGGTAAAGTCTGTTTATTATTGTTGGTCAGATAATTCTAGGCTGCCAAGTCTGCAGACTCAACGCTTGCATGGCCAAACATCTTATTATGACAATTCTGGTTCCAAGATTACTTTGTATCTCTCTTATTACAACTTCCTCCACTCCAGTCGACTTCTAAAATATTCTCAACCCTATATCTCCATTGCATACTCAAATAAACCTCTAGCTTGATCATAAAACTGAAAGATCAAAAG
The DNA here is from genome assembly GCA_000404065.3 of Pinus taeda. Classification (NCBI taxonomy): domain Eukaryota; kingdom Viridiplantae; phylum Streptophyta; class Pinopsida; order Pinales; family Pinaceae; genus Pinus; species Pinus taeda. Next base: position 79,452 of record APFE030546646.1, read on the forward strand.
CCACATGGATCAGAAAATAGTCTACTCCACAATAATTGTCGGAATATTACATAAGCATACACTAGCATAGATCCATCTTAAGTACGGAGCTAACATGGGTTGAGAGGGATCAATTTTCTTCACGTACAATTTTTTTTAGAGTGAAAATTTTCATTATTTAAATTGTATTTTAAATGTTAAATAAAGTATATATATTATAGATTTTAGGCTTTTGCGATCTGAATTTTGTGTATTGATGTCTTCTGGAGTCATCGCATTCATGTTTTATTGTATCAACGTTTCGAACTAACCTCTGTGGTTCATCATTATGATCAGATGTGTGAAAAATTCAGATAATGTTGGGGCAATAAATAGAGGAAAAATTGGATTGGTAGTGTAAGGAGCCAACATGTTTGATATTGTTAAGAAATAAATTTAGTTTAATTAATTAATTTTTTTTAATCAAATGCCATTTAATATTATAATGTTAATATGTTATTAATTAAAAGTTTGAGTATTAGCTATTTTTGATAACATTAATTAATACATAATGTTATTATTCTAATATGATTTTATGTGACATTATAGTATTATAATGTTTTAGATGATATAATGTTATTTGTCCATTAACAAAAGTTTTTGTATTAATTAATTTTTCTAACATTAGGATTATTAATGTTAAATATATTATGTATTAACATCAATGTTATAAATAATGAAAAATAATTAAAACATGTCATATAATAATAAAACTAAATAAGTCTTCTAAATATTACTAATTGAATTTTTATTAACAATAAATTTTAAGATAACTTATTCAAGATTTTCCTAAATTTTAATGTTAACTAAGGTTGAAATAAGAATTATTGGAATTTAAACTTACTAAAAGTTCTTTTAGGGATTGAAGGCAAGGTAGGGTTCGTGATTAATGTTATTTATTCAAATGCTAATAAAATGATATTAGGAATAGATTGAACCATGAGGAGGTCACGAGATAGTGGGGTCGAGAGACCTAGGAGACGGTAGAGACCCAGTTAGTGTAGGAATCCAATTATCACTTATTTTCCAACCGTCATCGCGGTTAAGGTTATTGGGGTGTTTTCCTATTTCGATAGCTTCTCTAAATTTTCTATGGTGATAATGGTCGATTTTGGCCACAACACATGGGTTTTCTATGCAAATGTAATGATTAGTTTTACTAGAGTGTTCGGCCAGAGCTAAGGTTTTGGAACGGTTATGTTTGATGTCAGCAACATGTTCTTGAATCCTAGTCAATATAGAACGACCTGTTTCACCAATGTAGGATTTGCCACACGAACACGGAACTAATTAAACCCCTTTGTGGTGTTTAGGACAAAAAAACCTTTAAAAACTCAATTTTTTCATGATATATAAATATTTTTTTAAAAGTGACAAATAATATATACATAGTTGATAGAATATTCAATTTTTATTATAGCTAATATAATTTTTCTATTTAGAACATATTTTTTATATTTAAAAAAAATGAACGTACAAACTTACACATCTCTCGTACTACTTTGTAAAATAAAGCTGTTGATTCAATCATAAATACTCACAAAACCCTGTTATGCTTTTCTAAACATCTCTAAAATCTTCAAATAAATGAAATTAACATTCACATTTTATTTCTTAATCTCTCTTAAATGTTTTAATATGATAAACACATAGAGCATAAATTTAAAAGTTTAATATGATAAATGAATATAGAGTAAAGTTAAAATTTCGAGTGATTATGAAAGAATTGAAACGTCTAATAATATAACTTTAAAGGTAAAATAGACATGGGAGTGACTATTTACTGTTTTAAAAATATTTTTTTCGGAACTCGTAACTATTTATTGTTTTAAAATTAAAGGTTTTGGAACTAGTAATAATTAAGTGAAATTAATAATAAAAGGGTAATAAAATGTTATAAATATAAATATAAATTTCCAAAATTTTTGAAATGTGTACATGATTTAAGTTATTAATTTAAAACTGGATAATATATGATTTTATTTTATTATTATTATAATAATAAGGTAATTAATTATTTTTTACAATAAGATAAATTACATTAAATATACTAACTTTATTGATCCAATTTCTACTTATGCTTGTAAAAGTAAGATCAATTTCGTGAACATTAAATAATATGATTAATTTATACTTTCATCCCACAAAATTTATTATTTTTATAACAATTAAACAAATATATTATTTAATAAGATAAATTGAAAAATATAAATTATATTAATTTACTATTAATAAATTTTATAATATTAAATTTTATGATTAGTTCGAAATGGAAGAATATACCCTTGATGGGGTGATCGAACTTTGGATGTAGGGGTATTTGGATCCCCATCCCAAGTCATCTGTCATCTATGTGAAATTTAATGAAGGTAGGTAAAAGACTTTTGGGTCGGTGAAGGATTTATCTAGAGGTTGTGGGTATAATTATCACGTCAATGTTATGGACTACAAATGTTTTGGTGTCTTGGGTGATGACAAGGGGTGCCAAGGAAGTTGGTGACGGTAATGGTTGTTATGAAGGCCTACGATGAGAGTCGAATGGCCACTCTTGCAAGGGAATAAGACTAGGAGTTGGCTTCTTTGAATTGCATTTCTCTCAGGATTTTGTTTGTGACCCGGGCACCCATTCCGTGTTCAGTACCACCCTTCAGTGCAACCTCCCTTATTGGCAAGAAAACTTCAAATTCCAAGTACTCTCCTCCCCTCGCTAGTGGTTTAGTCAAATGCTTTGGACGTTGGAGTTTTGGTATCCCTTTTGGAGGTCATCGGTTGCTTTAGAAAAGTCTCTTTGTTGTTTCTGAATTAGACATTCTAAGAGAGGATGAGAGTTTACTCAAACCCTCTCCATATTATTTTCATGTTTCCAAGGTTGTGCCTTAGCCTCGAATTGTCAAAGGAAACCTAAAGTATGCGACTACTGTAGTTTTTATTATGGTGTGTAATGTAATTCTGGGCCTCTGTCTAGGTTTAAATTTTCAAGTTTCTGGACAATTGCAGCTTCTTTATCTTTTCGTGGCTCTGGTCCATCCTAGTGAAGTGCTTGGGTGGGTAATGTTTCTTGGTTGGGTTCTTGTTAGTGTTTTTTGGGAGTCCCTTGTACCCAAGACCTTATGCTTATGTTGGGATGCGAGGTCATCTATTCAATATCATGTCTTCACTCCTCAAGGATCAAGGGGCCCTTCTCCTGTTATTGGGTTGGATCATTGTTGTTGTGTTGGGTCGTCATGGGAAATCAAGTATAGGAGTCTTGGTGCTAGTTTTGAAGGAGCCTCTACTTATGTCTTCCCCTGGGACCAAGAGTCTTTCTTGTATGCAAGGATGTCACCTCAACATGGGAGACACTGTGGAGGGGGTGGCCAACATGCACATCTAGGGGCAAGCACAGGCGGGGAATTCTCATCCAGGAAGGAGCACTCTAATAGTTTGGATAGGGAGGAGGAGCTTGTGCAGGACCCAATGCACTCACTTGGTCATGTTGTTTAGTGATCATCCTTGGACTCGATTTCTAATCGATTAAGGGGAATCCAGCCCAACATGGACATCCTTCGAGATGGCAAATATGAAGATAGAAATGAACTAATGGCCTACACGAATGACATCATATTTAGTTAGTATGAGATTCTGAAACAATCGGATAATGTATGCAGAAGTCAGAGGGAAAATAATGAACACATGCATGAGATAGAGGCATGATTGGAGCACATTGACTTCGATATGCACGAGAAGCGGGGTCCTCTAACAGTTCACCCTATGCACCCTCCCCACCCTCCAACCTAATATGCAGTCGACTGGTTGTTTTCTTATTTTGCTCATTTTTTGGCATGTGTGGAAAGCCCTCCAGAGATAAAGGGGCAACTGCAAAATCTTATGTATTACATACTGGCTCTCCTCGCTAATAAATCAGGTCAGAATGAGGGAGGAAGAATTGTTGAAAATCAATGTGTACTAATTTTTTTCATAATATAACAACAATTTGTTTATCGACTAAAAAGAAAATAAAAGTGGAACAATATAATTATAAAGTGTTTTTTCATCCCAAATCCAAATATTTTCCAAGCTATAATTGTTTTCAAGCCCATAGTAAGGCTTCGAACCTCCATTTATCCTTTTGTAAATGTTATAATTCTATTTGAACTTATGATGGAGGTCACTTCCCAGATATTTTTATGAAGGAACTTCCTCCAAGTAGTTATTGTCATAAATGAAAGTATCTTTGGTAATCTTCTTAGATTTAATTATCATGGATTTAGTATTTTTAGTATTAAAAATCATATATCCATCTTGGAATAGAAATTTTGGAGTGTTTTGAGTCTCTTTCCAATATTATAATGGTTCCTTTCCAAAAGATCAATATCATTAGCACAAAGGAGAATAGTTATGACCATACAAATTAGGGTATGGCCCACAACTTGCATCTTCAAAGCACTCTTCTAGCTTATCAATGTATATACAAAAAAGGGTAAGAATAAGGGAAAACCTCAGTTGACATCAATATTGCATTTAATTTCTTCTGACCAACCTTTAGTGGTGCTAAGATTGGAAATAACATCCTTGTACAACCTTGCCACAACAACCCTCAACTAGAGAGGAACCATCATCTCTTCTAGCCTCTTCAATAGCTTTGTTCTAGGAAAAATGTTAAAAAGATTTTCTAAAGTCAATGAAACAAAGAAGAGATTAGTTTTATTATTGCCACATTCCTCTGTAATTATCCTAAGAGTAACAAGATGGTTCATTGTTGAATGATATCTCCTAAACCTAACTGGACCTCTAGCTTTTAAACAATGGCTTTCAAGCCAAAGGCTAATCTTCTTTTCCAAAATAAGCCTATACAACTTAGATAAAATATGGCTAAGTCATGTAATTAGAGGGAATGTTTTTATCCCCTCTTAAAAGTAGAATTAGAATGAATGCTTTTATGCCCACTCTTAAAGATAAACTCAGTAAGGCTCAAGATCCAAGGCTTAGGGAAGGTTCATGTCACTGCTACATTAAAGCGATTGTGTGTGTGAGATGATTATAGGTTCTCTCATTTTTGTTAGCTTTCCTATTAAACAAATTTCTTAACCCAAACTTAATGTCTTCAAAAAAAAGATATATCCACTCTAGAAGAATTCAAAATAATATCTCTGAATAACGAGAAATTCATAGAAATTTTTAAAATAAATATTTTAATTCTTTCAAAAAAATCAAATGATTTTCTTTAATAATAAAAATCAATTTATTTTTTTCCAAATCTTTCGTAGTTCAAATGTAAATAAATGCCATAACTACTCAGGTTTTCCTCTTAAATATTATCTTTTCTTTTTACTTATATACAACATATTTATATTCAATTTCACCAATTTAAAATATAATCATATATAAAAGTTAAACATAAAAATAAAATATTAAAACTTATCCAAAGTAAAATTTTATATACCAATTTAAACTTAAATCCTCCCCGGTATAGAATCATATGTGGAGAGACATTAAATTTTCAACTTTCGGTAAAATGGGTGAAAGCTGCAGAGGAGGCCCTTCTGGGCTCACTTGAATTGGTAATTATTTTTTCGCTTTCACTTCATAACACATGTTCTAAATTTGGCTCCACCAACATGCATAATTTTCCCATATTTATGAAAATACAAGTGGATGCTCATTCCTTTTTGAATTCCAATATAATCCCAAAATCACGGCCAAAAAGTGAGACAAATCAAATAATAATTGCACGCTTTGAAGAATCTCGAGAGAAAAGGAGGCCATCTTGGGGGTAGCTCGCCAATAAGTGAGGTGTTGTCATTGTTCTTAGCTTTTAGGAAAAACAATACCAATTTCGGAACTGGAACCCTCGAACTTTTTAATTAGGGTAATATCGGTTGTAAACTTTTCAACGGCCACTGTGTCGATATGATCATGTAATTTTACAAGGATTCCTATTTAGTTATTTAGGGGCATCATTAATAAGCTAGATATTGATCGTGATGGATTTTTTTATCTTAGTTTTTAGATTATTTTTCAATATGGTATTTATATTTAAAATTATATAAAATTAGTTTAATTATAAAATTTATTTTATTTGGTTAGTTTGTTCATAAATTTTCCATCTGAATATTTTTGGATTTAATTATTATTGTTTTAGTTTTTTCGGTATTAACTGTCATATCGACAAAATGGATATTACAGGGTGAAATTTCAAAACCTAAAGATCTGAAATTACAGAGTTATAGTCATTTCAAGATCGATCTCCTAAAATCAAGAAAAAACGAGATGAGGAAGTTTGATAGCAAGGATCTAGTAAATTGGATACTATAGATGGAGAAATATTTTGATCTACATGGTGTACCGCTATTACAAAATGTAGGTATTGCATCTTCATATTTAGAACTAGATCAATTTTTATGGTATAAAAGGCTTTGTTCTTTTAAACCACTTGTTACGTGGTCAATTTTCACGGGGGAAATGATAGCACATTATGAGGATGCAAAGAGCAACACCTTCTTTAGCCAATTAATAAATCTCAAACAAAAGTGGTCAATGATAGAGCACATTGAGGACTTTCAAAAATTGAATATAAGGGAAAATGATATTCCAAAGAATCAGAGGATTGATGTTTCCATAGGGACTTTAAAGGATAACGTTCAACATGAGGTTCGTCTTTGGGAACCTGATTCATTGGAGAAGGCATTCAGGTTGGAAAGAAAAGTGGAAAGAAAAATTATGGAAACAAGGATGTCTACCCCTCACAACTATAAATATGGAAGTGTTGTTTCTCCTAGCCTTCCACAACCTACAAGGTTAACACCACAACAACTGGATTAAAAAAGAGCAAAAGCGCTTTGTTACAATTGGGATAAAAAAATATATTAAAGGTCATGAGTGTGCTGACAAGAAATTATTTTACATTGATTATGAAGAGGAGGAAGAAAAGGATCCAAAAACGTCAAAAGAAGAGGATATACACTAGGAACCAACCCCAGAGATAGAAGAAATGAATCCGACCATATCTTGTAAAGCATTGGCAAGAATTACCACTCCTAAAACTCTCAAGATAGAAGGATATATCAAGAGGAAAAAAGGTTCAAGAAGCGAAAGATCACATCGAGCATCAAGAAATTAATACTGATGGTTGTAAAGGAAAAGAAACCGAAGGCTGTGATGCTAAACAACAAGCTGAATTAGAAAAAGTTGTTTCAGAATATGATATCCTATTTGAAGAACCTAAAGGTCTACCACCAAAAAGGGAAATTGTACATGATATTAATTTGTAGCAAGATGCTCCATTGCCTAACATCGGAATGTATAGGTTATCCGCTTTAGAGAATGCAGAAATCAAGAAGCAGGTACAGGGGCTACTCGAGAAAGGGTTCATAAGACCAAACACATCGCCATGCGGATCCCCAATAGTGTTGGTGAGAAAGAAGGACAATTCGTGGAGGATGTGCATTGGTTATCGAGCCCTGAATAAAATAACGATAACGAATCGTTATCCCCTTCCTCCCATAGATGATCTATTGGATCAGCTGAAAGAGGTTGTTTACTTTTCCAAGTTGGACCTACGTAGTGGTTACCATTAGTTCAGAGTAGCAAAGCAAGATGCATCGAAGACTACTTTCAAAACAAAGCAAGGGTTGTATGAATGGCTAGTTATTCTTTTGGCTTGACTAATGCTCTTGCCACTTTCATGAGAGTAATGAATGATGTACTCAGGCATTTTATTGATGATTTTGTAATTGTATATTTGGATGACATTCTTGTATTTAGTAAAACATGGGAAGAACATTTGAAGCATGTGAAGAAGAGTCTAGATGTTTTGAAAAAGGAAACCTCTATGTTAAATTATCAAAATGTGAATTTGGTAAAAAATCTTTGAATTATTTGGGTCATATTGTAGGGGTGGTGAATTGAAGATAGATCCCTCTAAGGTTGTAGTCATTGTAAACTGGCCTAAACCCAAGTCTGCTACAGAAGTTAGAAGCTTCCTAGGGGCAGCACAATATTGGAGAAAGTTTATTGCTAACTTTTCCTTAATTGCAGCTCCCTTACATGCTTTAACAAGATTGAATAAGGTGCTTCAGTGGGGAGGCAAACAACAGAAAGCCTTCGACACCTTGAAAGAAAAAATTAGTACAGCACCAGTACTAGCATTTCCAAATCTTCAACAACCATTTGAGATCAAAACAAATGCCAGTGATTATGCCATGGGAATAGTGTTGATGCAACATGGTAAACCCATATGCTACCATTTTGAGACTTTTAATTCTGCAGTAGTTAATTATCCTACATATGACAAAGAGTTGTATGCATTAGTCCAGAGTGTGAAAAAGTGGAAACATTACTTAATGGGCAAAGAAACAATAATACATATTGATCATCAACCACTTCAGTACTTGCACTCACAAACTAAGTTGCAGCAATCAAGACACTATAGGTGGATGGGTTTCCTACAACAGTTTCATTTAGTCATGAGATGTAAAAAGGGCATACACAATAAACTTGCAGATATGTTGTCCAGACCAATCATAAATGCATATATTATACTTGAGCATAATTCAGTAATGCATGAAAGCTACATTGAACAATATGCTCAAGATATAGAATTTAAAGATGTATATGCAGCTTTAAGTAATGGCAAAAGGGTAGAAGCATTGGATTACTATGTTAATAAATGACTATTGTATCATTTGGGAAAGCTATGCATTCCACAAACAGAGAGAATTAATATAATTAAGGAGGCACATACTTCTCTAATATCAATTCATTTTTGTGTAAGCAAAACAATTACACAACTACAAAGATACTACTATTGGCCAAAAATGCACGAAATAGTTTCTAGATATGTAAGAGGGTGTACCATGTGTGCTAAAAGCAAGCCTAACAATAAAAAACTAGGCTTGTACACTCCACTGCCAGTCCTTGGGAAAGTGTTTCCATGGAATTTGTTGGAGGATTGCCAAAATATAGAAAAGGACATGATTATTTATATGTTATTATGGACAGGTTCAGCAAAATGTGTATTCTAATACCTTGTAGTAAGCAGATTATAGCTGAACAAACAACGAAATTGTTCTTTCAACATGTCTAGGTGCAATTTGGGTTACCCACTTCCATAGTATCTGATTGAGACTCTCGATTTGTTGGGAAGTTTTGGTCAAGTCCATGGGAATTAATGGACACTAGACTGAAGAAAAGCATAGCCTTTCATCCACAGACAGATGGCCAAACAGAGGTAGTCAACTAGACAGTGATCCAGTTGCTCAGGGGTTATTGCAGCAAGCATCCCAAGCTTTGGGATGAACATTTATGTTATGTGCAACATGCTTACAACTGTGCTAAACATTCTTCTACACATAGATCTCCTTTTGAGACCTGTTTTGGTTTTATACCAAGGTCTCCCTTGGATTTTGTCTTTGAAAAAGACATAGCAGTTGTTGGACACAGTGATGTGGATAAAGCAACCAGATTCGTTGAACAGATCCAAGAGATTCACTAGGTAGTGCAGGAACAGCTGGAAAAGAGCCAAGCCAAATACAAGGCAAGGCATGATAAACGCCGGGTGGAGCACAGCTTCCAAGTTGGCGATAAAGTATGGTTGTATATCAGCAAGGATAGAATGCAAGGTGAAGGAAAGAAGTTGAAGCCAATAAGGTATGGGCCTTTTAAGGTACTTGAGAAAATTGGTGAGAATGTTTTTCACCTTGATTTGCCAACATACATGCACATATATTCAGTAGTAAATGCAGAAAATTTAAGACTGTTTGAACCTTCATTAATTGAAGATCCTAAAGATCAAAGTCAATTGCATTCCATTGATTATCTTTTGCTTGAATACCTCAATGAGCTACAGGAAGATACAGTTCTGGGTAGGAAGGTGGGGACAACGCGCAGAGGAGATGTTGAGTACCTAAGGATTAGACTCAAAGGTTCAAAACCCAACAGTGCAAAATGGATAGAGATTGGACAAGTGAGGCAGCAATATCCTCACTTGATTAATGCTTGAAAACCAACTTTTGGTGGTCCAAAAGCCTTTTTCAGTGGGAAGGTGTGATCCAAATGGTTCCAAGAATGCCTCTAAGTCTTCATAAAACTATTAAAAATCATGCCAAAGCCAAAAATCCCTTAAAAGGATCAAAAACATCATAAGAGGGACACCCTTAGCCGGGCAGAAAAACACTATCGGGCAACCCAAAACCTGTGAAATCGTGAAAAGAAACAGAGTAATTGCAAGCGGAACAAGTGATGCACAGTAGCCATCCAATCTAGCCGATCAACGGCTTAGATCGGATCGGCAATCACAATCAGTGGTAACCTTCGGTAGAAGATCGGCGAGATCTACTTGAGAGTTTCGATCGCCAACAACGATATCGGTGCTTAACATATGTATATGGCGACGATGATTGGCAGAGTTAATATGGACCATCGATCAAGGGCGTAGATCGATGACCCATACTAACTCGCAAGATCGCTATCGGGGGATTGCAAGAGCACTTACAATGGCTCGGCGGCATTACAATGGGTGATTGCAATATCGCAATTGGAGCAACCCAGTGATCCGGACCCGATAGGATTATCGGTAAAATTTTATAGGATTTGAGATCCACAAATAAGGCCATTTCAATGTATTTCACAATTTTCATTGTGTTTCCAAAATACAAAGGAACCGAGCCATTATGATTTGCGATAGCGACAATAGGCGGACCTGATGGAGAATAGGGAGGATTTAAGGACTTTTGAAGTCCGATATATTGAGTTTTGGTGGATTTCTCTGTTTAAAATATGTTTTCCCTGTGTTTGATAGAGCGCGGCCATTACAGGCATTTCAGAGGCCCGAAGCACTCTAGCGTTGCGGAATGGGTGGCCACCTCCTATCCATGCGTTAAGCAATTATTGTATAATGCTGGAGATGGATTCAAAGCATTCAAGAGGCCGAGGAGACCGAGAGATAGGACCATGAAACGAACAAGCAATGCATTTCTATCTATAAAGCCACAGACAGAGAGCATAATAGGGAGGAGTGAAGTATTCAGGAAAATACTGAGACAGAGTTAGGATAGAGAGCATTAGGGGAGTCTGTGTACTCATAGGGAACTTGAGAGGTTCAAGTAAACTCTTATTGTTGTATTCTATTGTGTGTGAGGCTCAAATTGAGCTCACTGTTGTAAGCAAAACTCTGCCTGAGGACATAATAGAGAGGCCACCACTGAAGGTTGGACTAGGAGATGTAGCCCAAGAGTATTGGGTGAACTCGTTATTAAATTTGTTGTGTCATGTGCTATCTATTATGTTTGTTTACTGCTTCATTGTCTGTGCGTCTCGCAATATTATCGATCCATTGCATATAATGACATAGACTAATTCATGCACATAAGTCTGTAATACCTTATTAATTGTCATAGATCTCATTAGCAGATCAGTTGTGTCCAGAGCATGTATCAGGTTCCATATTTGCAGATTTTTCATATTGCATGCCTGTTTTAATTTTTCTTTTTCAGCAGTATGAAGGCATGTGGTCTAGTACTTTTATGCTAGCCTAGTTCTATTGGAAAGTTGAACATACTTAGACAAATTAAGTATTGTGCATAAGTAGGATTGCACATAAAGAATCTCACTAGCTGAGCATTTACTTTTTAGTTGTTAGAATTTTTATTGCTACGTTCTAGATTGAGGAGGAAAGTCCCATGGAGATTTTTCTTATTACAAAGATGCATTTTGTATTGACTCCATGCCCAATAGTGAAGGAGTCTGGTATGCAGGTTTTCAACACCTTGCAAGCAAGACACTATCCCAATTAGGAGCCAAGGTTGTCACTCACTGCTTTTTCAGTCACTAGTGGCTTTAGAAGCCGAATAGAAGTGATGTTTGATGCCAAATTTTGAGCCACAAAAGCTAGCAAAACTAGATGGGACCCTCTCCAGTGTGTAGTTCTCAGAAATAGATTTCCGGTGGTATATAGAAGTCTAAAAAAGGGTTCTTGGATCAGAAGTTAGAACCTACTAAAGAATCCCTTTAGAAAGCTCAAAAAGTCCAAAAAATGGCTAAGTGTTAAAGAAAAATCGCAATTGGGACTTGGGACAGTTCATCGCAATCGCATATCAGTATCAGCGAGGTCCAGGAGGTAAAGAGCACCAGCGGAAGGAGGAATAGTGATTTGTCAATTGTCGATGTCGCATATCGGCAGTCAACTAGTCTAGGCGCATCGTATATTAGCATTGGTGGGTCCAAGCAGGTAAAGAGCATCGACAGAAGTAGATTAGCGATCCGTCGATCACCGATATCACATATTGATGATTGGAGGGTCTTTAAGGCCTATGATAGTGCAGATGGGGACGATTGGAAATGGCTGTACAAACCAAGGGCCGAGGCTCCCCTTCTCTCTCCTCCACGTGGCATCGATGATCGGTGGATCGGTGAGGTCACATGTATGAAACTATAAAAAATCGTCAATATTATGATATGGACCAAAATCATTGGGGAGGGCCTCTTTTTAAATACAAAGGAAAGCATGGAAAAACAAGGCTCGGTGGGCCTCTTTCTGTCTCCTCCAAGGGGGGCCATGTGGCGGCCTCTCATTGGTCAACCGAGATGACATGGCAGCTAACATCCGTAAAGACGTGGCAAGTACGGAAGATGATGTGGCAGGTGGAAACGTGTGACGTCACTCGTTTTGGGCATTTTTAGGGGTCCTATGGGGCTGTTTCCGGGTGCCACGTGGCACCCCTCACAGAGTGACACATGGCAGTGATGACATCAGCAAGTTATCGTCGATCGATGATCAACGGCTCTGGGTCTCGGGCTTATTGGAAATTGTGATGTGATATTAAAAAAAGAAGCTCTGCATGCGATATATTATCAGCTACGATTTAAGAATATTTCGGGTCCGGGAAATCAAACGATGAGGGACTTATGTGATATAAAGAAAAATGCCCCCACACAATAAGTCAAGGCCTTAAGCGCTTTAAAGATAAGCCCCCGATCTCCACCCATGGTCATATGAAGAAATAAAAAAGGGATTATAATAAAATAGCATAAAGGATAAATGCATAAGAGTTAGTGAAAAATGCACGCATTGTTGGAAATAATACTAAGAGGGGGGGTGAATCAATATTATCTGGTCAATTATTTTCTTTTTCAAACCCAGAACATATACGCTACTTTAGTTAGAGAAAACCGCGTATATATGCAACTACACATAAGGAAACCCGCGTATAGCATACAAACTTATAATTTAAAATATTCTACAGATGTTGAACATTAATCTGTGCATCAGGATCGTATAAACAGTAACCAGGAACAAAAAAATAGAGCAGAAGACAATCACACACAAGAACACAAGATATAAGGTGGAAACCCAATGTGGGTGAAAACCACCTACAGTAATATGTCTATATCTTTTCAATTAGAAACTTCTTTTTACAATGATTCTGTACTGGTGCAGTCCTTTACCAGTACACAGGCTGCTACCTGCAGAGAGCTACAACCCTCTCTCATTTTCCAGCTTCTCCTGGAAGGGAGATACAACCCCCTTAGTTCTTGTACTAGTTGAGATACTAGTACGCAGGCTGCTACCTGCAGAAGACTACAACTTTCTCTTCCTTCCAGGGACCACGTTTCATAAATTTTTAGATTGGATCCACAAATAACATCAATCAAACATCAAGAATTTCTGCATCAACCAATCACCTGTTCACCAATCAAAATTGAATCAAAATAAACATTTCTCTAATGGCTGTACCCAGAGCATAATAACCGTAATCACACCCCACTTCTTAACCCAAAACACTATAGCAATAAACAGAAGCAGCTAGAACATAAATCAAGAGATGTACGCTACTTCACTATTCAGAAACCTGCGTACAGATCTATAAATTCATTCTTTCAAACATTCAGATATTAGTTAACCCAGATTATCAGATTTATAGAACAAGCGTGCGCCACATATCACAGATCAAAATCATATAGAGGTACCACTATTCCAACCGTAAGATTTTGACCCATCAATAGAACTTATCCTTCTCCTTGCGCTCAGGTTCCTTCTTCATTCAGATCCAATCTGCACCATAACCTAATCATAGTATTCCAGATCTAGCACTTTATCAGATATTCAATAATTCAGAAGATGCCTTGCCAAATGATCTCCTTCCTCTTTTATAGCCTTAGGCCTTTCACAATACCACAGACCAAAAACCATAACACTTCAATACCATGGACCCAATACTTGGGATCAACACTTTTGGATGCAATACCACGGACCAAAACCATAGGATCAAAAACTGTCGGACTAATACCATGAACCAACCATAAGATTTCCCATGTGCATGCGCTTGTCTCAGCATGAAAGTGCGTGAAATTTCCTCTGCATGAAAGGAACTTTTCTATGAAAGTGCGTGAACTTTTCTTTGCGTGGAAGGAACTTTTCTCTGCATGAAAGTGCATGAACTTTTCTCTGCATGAAAGTGCGTGAACTTTTCTCTTCACGAAAGGAACTCTTTTTTTTGCATGAAAGTGGGTGAACTTTTCTCTGCGTGAAAGTCCGTGAACTAGAAAATAACTTTGCTACACTATAATTTATCATTTGAGATGAGTGTGTTGCCATCAAGTACAACATATATATCATAATGCTAGCAATCTCCACCTTTGGACTTGATGGCAACAACAACCAATCACTCTCCCCCTTTGACATCAAGGGAAAAGCGGCGGACTACCATAATCCCCCTGAGTACCTGCTGAAAACTATGAATGAGCTCCCCCTTTGTATATGCTCTGTGCTGAAATGTTGTCTGCAAAAAGATGTTCTACAAGAAAGAACATGACTCGTAACCTTCCTATCATCAAGACTCATACATACATCCATCTCCCATCCAAGTGGGAATACACTAGATAGACAAAACTCATTCATCCCAGGCATAGTGGGGAAGCCAAAATAGGCTGTTACATGACCTTGATATGAAAAGAAGTACATGACATAGAGACAAGAATAACTATCAGCAGAAGCAACCTTCAAACTAGCACACATTGATCTACTCCACCAGAAAATTCTTGAGAAATCAAACCAAGGACTTCTAAGATAATGCCAACAATGCATCATTAGAAGAATATATGCTCCCCCTAAACCTGTGCCAGATGATCTCTGATAGACCCATTCGACCCACATAGACCGGCAAATGTACATGTATCCACCTGCATACAACTGACAAGATTCAACAGCAAGATGGTGCATCAACAACCCCCATCTTTTGTCTGAGGTATTCAAATGTCTCCCTGGGCAATGGTTTGGTGAAAATATCAGCAACTTGTTCCTTGGAGGAAACATATTCCAATTTGACCTTTTGTTCTAGCACTTGTTCCCGGAGAAAATGGTACTTGATCGGTATGTGCTTGATCTTTGAATGCATGACTGGGTTCTTTGAAATGCTAATTGCACTTGTATTATCACATAAGATGGAGATAGGTGGTGTACAAGTGATTTGAAAATCCTGCAAGGTTTGCATCATCCAAAGGAGTTGAGTGCAACAGGATGTAGCAACCACATATTCTGCTTCAGCTGTAGATAATGCAATAGAACTTTGTTTCTTGTTGAACCAAGATACTAATCTGGAACCCATAGAGAATGCACCACCAATAGTGCTTTTTCTATCATCCACGCTTCCAGCCCAATCTGCATCTGTATAAGCATGAAGAGTGAGATCCGCATCTCTAGGATACCATAGGCCATAGTTTTGAGTTCCTTGAAGATACTTGAAAATTCTCTTTACTACATGAAGATGAGTTTCCTTAAGATTTGCCTGAAATCTTCGAACCATTCCTACTACATGCATAATGTCTGGTCGGGTACCTGTTAAATAGAGCAGACTTCCAATCATGGACCTATAGGTTGGTTGATGCACTGCTGCTGATTCATCATTTGCACTGAGGCTGCATCCTGTGACCATAGGAGTGCATACTGGTTTCGTATCTTCCATGCCATACTTCTTCAAGATCTGCTTGAGATACTTGGTTTGAGATCAAACGACACCGCCTTTATTTTGTTGGATTTGTAAACCAAGGAAATATGTCAGTTCTCCAAGCAAAGACATTTCGAATTCCTTCTTCATCACCAAGGCAAAGTTTTGACTCATAGCTTCTTCATTTCTGCCAAACATGATATCATCTACATACACAACAAGTATTAGGAATTTGTTATTTTAAATTTTTATATAAAGATTGCTATCTGTTGATCCTTTTGAAAAACCTTGTTGATGAAGGTATTTGTCCAGACGATAGTACCAAGCCCTTGGAGCCTGTTTGAGACCATAGAGAGCCTTCTTTAGTCTGCATACAAGATTTGGATCATTACCAAGGATGAATCCATCTGGCCGCTCAATGTACACTTCTTCTTCTAAGTCTCCATTCAGAAAGGCTGATTTCATGTCCATTTGAAATACTTTGAACTTCTGAAAGCTAGAGAGAGCAAGGAACATTCTGATGGCCTCAAGTCTAGCAATGAGAGAAAAAGTTTCTTCAAAGTCTATTCCTTCTTGTTGAGCATACCCTTTACAAACAAGTCTGGCCTTGTTTCTAATCACTTCCCCATTTTCATTCAACTTTTTTTTGAAGATCCATTTTGTCCCTGTGACATTCTTATCTTTTGGTCTAGGAACCAACTCCCAAGTGTTATTCTTTTCGATCTACTCAAGTTCTTCATCCATTGCCTTGACCCATCATTCATCTTTGCATGCCTCTCTTAGATTTTGTGGTTTAGTGGAGGAAAGTAATGCCAAATAGCTTGAAGCTTCTGCAATTGTTCTTCTTGTTTGTATTCCTGCCTCTTTTTGCCCCAAAATTTGAGATTCTGAATGATTCTTTTGAACATACCTGGGTGGAGTCTTTTCTTCTATCCTTATTTGTTCTTCAGGCTCCTCATGGGTTTCTTCTTCATAGGTTTCTTCTTCATCATGAATCTGATTTGATGTTGATGGATATTCCTCATCATCTTCGAAATCTTCAGATCTTACTTTCCTAGGAGTGTTTTCTTCTTCATCAACCACTACATCAATACTTTAAACAATTTTTCCAAGCCTTTTATTATAACACTTGTATGCTTTGTTGTGGGGAGAGTAACCAAGGAGAATGCCTTCATCTGCTCTAGGTTCAAACTTGCCAAGATGTTCATCAGTATTTTTGAATAGCATTTTTTCCAAAATTTTGAAATATTTTACCGAAGGAGTCTCACCATACCAGAGCTCATGAGGGGTTTGAGTGTTGTTCACCCAGACATTTGTTTTGTTGAGAATAACAACTGCAGCAAATGCAGCTTCACCCCAGAAAGTTGTGGGAGTTTCTAGACTCATCAAGCATAACACGAGCCATTTGTTGAACCGTTCTATTCATCTTTCAACTACTCCATTTTGCTGAGGAGTCCTGGCTATAGAGAATTCTCTTCTTATTTCCATGTTCTTCACAAAAATAAAAAAATTCGTTTGAGGTAAACTCCCCACCTCTATCAAACCTAGGCATTTAATTTTGTGATCTGATTCGTTTTCAACCAAAGCTTTGAAGGATTTGAATTTTTCAAAGGCTTCATCTTTGTGCTTCATCAGTCCTATCCAAACCATCCTTGAATAGTCGTCAATGAATAATATAAAGTATTCTTCTCCCCGAGGTGACCTTTTCCTAGATGGACTACATACATCAGTATGGACAAGCTGAAGTGGCCTGCTAGCTAATCCTTCCTTCTCAGGGAAGTTAGTTCTGGTTTTCTTACCAAACTGAAATGATTTACATATTGTATTATCTGGAATTCTGATGTCTGGAAGACCACGAACTGCCTGGTATTTGCATGCTTTCCTTATCCGTGAGAAGCTTAGATGCCCCAACCTCCGGTAACATAGCCAATGTTCACCATTCTTGCTCAGATAACATTGTTGTTGTCCTTCTTTGGATATGTATAAATTATTTGGAGTTCTTATGCCTTTGATCACTATTTCTCCTGTATCAAGATCATGAACACTACATCCATTTGATCGAAATATTACCTCTGTTCCTTGATCGCACATCTAACTGACACTCAATAGATTATACTTTAAGCCATCAACATACATAACATTTCCAGCTTTGACCTTTTCTTTTAAAAGAACAGAACCTTTACCTTTTATGAGTGCAAGGGTGTCATTTCCAAATGAGACCTTCTTCTCCTTCTCCAAGGCACTATATGACTGAAGTTTTTCTTTATCATGTGTCAGATGTTTTGAACATCCACTGTCGATGTACCATTGATTTTCCTGCCCTTCTGCATATAAGGCTATACCACATCTTTCTGGTTGTGGTTCTTTCATTCTTCATGTTTTGATATTTGAGGCTTGCTCCTTCTGAGTTGCATGCCGAAACCTGCTCCTGCATTGAGAATCTTCATGACCAAAATTATTACAAATAGAACATTCTATTTCATTTTCAAGAGCAGAAAAGTTATTGTAGGTCCTTTTCATGATTCCAGTCATACTCCTCTGTTTTTGAGTTTTTCTAGTCATGATAGTTTTGTAGGCAACACACTGAGTTGCTTTGTGTCCAAATTTGTGACAAGAGAAACATTGGCCATTGAAGAAATTCCTGGGATTATCAACCCTGCGAATCGAACGATTGTAGTTTTCATTGACATTCATTCTTGAGACAAATTGAGAATGATTTACCTGTGGTCTGTTGTAGCTTCTGTTTATCCTTGAAGCAGATTGCCCCTGATTTACTTGGTGATCTTTGTTCATTCTTGAAGAAAAATTTCCCTGATTTACCCGGTGAGCAGCATTGTGCCTTTGCTATTGATTGTCAATTTGTTCACTTCTCCTTACTGCATCAATATAACTTTTGGAGGTGGATGGCTTTTGTGCTTGAGATGCTTCTTCATTATATCCCAGACCTGTCTTGATTAGTGGAGAACGTTGTACTTTGATAATCTCATCTAACGTTTCAGATACTTTAACAAATATAATTTTAAGAGCTTTAGTTTTCTCAATCTCTTTTCTAAGTCCCACTATTTCACAATCTAAATTTTCATGATGTTTTTCACTTTCAGCCAATTGGAATTGCAGAGTATCAATAATCATATTTTTCTCTTCTAAACAAATTTTGAGATTAGAAATCTCTTCATAAAGACCTTCTTCATCTATAGCATCCATGAAATCATCATCTTCAAAAGCCATTAAAAGTCTATACCTATTACCTTGTTCATCTTCAGCACTATTTGAAAATCCATCACTGTCTTCATGAGTGTAATAGCTTTTCTTATTTATATTCTGTTTCTTGTTCCATCTAACAGGTTCCTTACCTTTATGAGGACACTTGGCAGCATAGTGACCGACTCTTCCACAAGCAAAACATTTGAAGGTAACTTACCTCTTAATCTTCTAGCGCCCCGTTGAAGGTTCTTGACAAAATTTGATTCTTCCTCTTCTTCTGACATATGTCCTGAGTCATAAGAATCTCCTTTTCCTGAGGCCTTGAATGCGGCTTCTCTTCTGTTTGATTGTCCCCCCTTCCTCATTTCATAAGCGGTTAGAATTTCGTGTAGTTGTGACATGGTAATTTTCTGTAGATTCTCCTTTTCTTCTATTGTAGAAACTTTTGATTCAAACTTAGAAGACAAAGATCTCAGAACCTTTTCAACCACAACCTCTTTTATTTCTTCACCCAAATTTTTCATACAATTAAAAATCTCAAATATGCGTAGGAAATAGTTAGCCACACTTTCATCATTGTACATTTTGAGATTTTAATATTGAATTCTGAGGGGTTGAAGTTTTTCTCTTTTTACCTGTTCATCTCCTTCATAGCTCAGAACGATCTTGTCCCATATTTCTTTTGTGGTTTTATACTACATAACCTTGATGAATTTTGATTGAGATAGACATCCTAATAGAGTATTGATAGCCTTTGCATTAGTTTCAAACTGCTTCTTCTTAGCCGGATTTGTAGGAGTTGTTGTTGGAAAAGTGTACCCTGTATCTATGATATCCCAGACTTCTGTACCAAGAGATTGAAGATAGGTTGTAACTCTTACCTTCCAATAGACGAAGTTGGTCCCATCAAAAATTGGTGGCCTGATTGATGCTTCTCTCTCGTAGTTGCTCATGATGATAGCTCTTCCTTCAAGCGATCAGGCTTCTTTTGAAGGACCCGCTTTGATACCAATTGTTGGAAATAATACTAAGGGGGGGTGAATCAGTATTATCTGGTCAATTATTTTGTTTTTCAAACCCAGAACATATATGCTACTTTAGTTAGAGAAAATCGCGTATATATGTAACTACAGATAAGGAAACCCGTGTATACCATATAGACTTATAATTTAAAATATTCTACAGATGTTGAAGATTAATCTGTGCATCAGGATCATATAAACAGTAACCAGGAACAAAAAAATAGAGCAGAAGAAATCACACACAAGAACATAAGATATAAGGTGGAAACCCAATGTGGGTGAAAACCACCTGCTGCAATGTCTCTATCTTTTCAATTAGAAACTTCTTTTACAATGATTTTGTACTGGTGTAGTCCTTTACAGTACGCAGGCTGCTACCTGCAGAGAGCTACAACCCTCTCTAGTTTTCCAGCTTCTCTTGAAAGGGAGCTACAACCCCCTTAGTTCTTGTACTAGTTGAGATACTAGTACGCAGGCTACTACCTGCAGAAGACTACAACCTTATCTTCCTTCCACGGACCACGTTTCATAAATTTTCAGACTAGATCCACAAATAACATCAATCAAACATCACGAATTTCTGCATCAACCAATCACCTTTTCACCAATCAAAAATGAATCAAATAAACACTTCTCTAATGATTGTACCCACATCATAATAACAGTAATCACACCCCACTTCTAAACCCAGAACACTGTAGCAATAAACAGAAGCAGCTAGAACATAAATCAAGAGATGTACGCTACTTCACTATTCAGAAACCTGTGTATAGATCTATAAATTCATTCTTTCAAACATTCATATATTAGTTAACCCAGATTATCAGATTTAAAGATCAAGCGTGCGCCACATATCATAGATCAAAATCATATAGAGATACCACTATTCCAGCCTTAAGATTTTGACCCATCAATAGAACTTATCCTTCTCCTTGCGGTCAGGTTCCTTCTTCATTCAGATCTAGATTTGCACCGTAACCCAATCACAGTATTCCCGATCTAGCACTTTATCAGATATTCAATGATTTAGAAGATGCCTTGCCAAATGATCTCTTTCCTCTTTTATAGCCTTAGGCCTTTCATAATACCATGGACTAAAAACCATAACAATTCAATACCATGGACCCAATACTTGGAATCAACACTTATGATGAGATACCATGGCCCAAAACCATAGGTTTAAATACCAAGGACTAAATACCACGGACGAAAACCATAGGATCAAAAACTGTCGGACTAATACCATGAACCAACCATAATATTTCCCATGTGCGTGTGCTTTTCTCTGCATGAAAGGAACTTTTCTCTGCATGAAAGTGCGTGCACTTTTCTCTGCATGAAAGGAACTTTTCTCTGCATGAAAGTGCGTGAACTTTGCTGCACTATAATTTATCATCTGAGATGAGTGGTTTACCATCAAGTACAACATATGTATCATAATGCCAACATAGTATATGTTCTTACAAACAAATATGAGAAGACTTACGGAAATAGGATGATGATAACAAGTGTAACTAATTTCTCCTTTTCCTTGAGGTAATATAGGTGGCATTTAAAAAATAAAAGGAAGACTACAAGAGAGGAATGCCACAAATGCAGATATATTGTAGTACATAAAATCCAAAATATAATGAAGTCAATTAATGAAATAATTGATGGAGAAATCAACAGGGCCATTGGTGGTTGTTTGTCTCCTAAACATAGGAGTTACAATTAGATGTTTACAAATACACTGATACATTCCCACTTGCTACTTGTCACCTAGTATTATGCTCACCTCTTCCTCCTTGCTTTCAAGGAATTGTTCCCTAAATTAGCAAATGGAAACCATTATGTCTTCCCTCACAAGGAAGCCACATGTTTGCCATTGAAATGGGTGGCTGTGATATTTCTTTAGGTGATGAATGGGTAAGAACACTAGGACCTATCACCATGGATTTCTTGGAATTATACATGAATTTTCAAGAGAATGGAAATTCCTACATGCTCAAAGGTTTCAAAGCAACCACTATAGAAATAATCATCTACCATTGTATGGAAAAGCTTCTGAAAAAGGGCCATTGGTTTGAAAATTGGGGATATGTGAAACGTGAGGGAAGACATATTGATTTCCTTTTTTCTAACTGACTAGGCAAAAGACTCAAATATTTTCTATACTTCCTCATGGCTGACATGCTACGAGTGTTTTTCATGGGACCATTGGGTCCATCAAAGGGGTTAGCCAAATTTTAGCCCAAAATAATGAGTGTACCAAAATAAATTTGTTGAGAAGGGCCACAAATAATGGTATGAGCTGGTCCACAAAAAATGAAAAGTTAGTTACTGTAAAGTGACACCAAAACAATCAATGTTGCACAAGGGTTTTGTTGAGCTAGGTCTTCCGTAATAGTATTGGCAAGCCCTAGACATATTTTTTCAATTTGAGGGGAGTATTACTGCAGTGATGAATTCCAAAACTCTTGATACTACAAAATGTGTAGGAAAATTGTTACCTGTGTTGCAAAAGTTATCATTTAGAGGAAGAGGCTACGATTTGTAGGGTCCTAAGGATATAGGAGTGTAAAGTTCTATAGATCTTAATATACCTATGGTTTCCATCAATAGTAATCAATCGAATCTTTCATTGCACCAACTAATGGTGATAGATTATACCCTTAATCATACTACCCAATTCCCTAGTATGTGAGAGTTATCTCCCAAGTGTTATTCTCCATGTACTCATGGGAATAGGATGAATAATAGGGTTAAGTAAGGTTGGTTTCAAGTGCACCGAGTGGGATTTTGATATACCCGAAGGAACATGGAAGATAATTCCATATGTAGGTGTTATTTGATACAGTGCTACACAAAGGGGTGCCAACAAATGTCACAAAGATGTTCAACAAGGTGATGCCTCTATTATTTTCTACATGTACTTTCCCAATTATAGGCTTTCCCATTTAATGATAGCTATTTGTGTTATTTAAAGATGTTGAAACACATCTCTAACCTAAATAATTTGTTTCTAAAATTGGAAAATGTGTTGGCATGAGAAAGTGCTATGGAACCACTTGTATTTGTGGTATTTCTTGTTAGTTGAAATAGAAAATTTAGAGCAAAAAGGGCATAATATAAATTCAGGAAGCAATTAAATAAGATGTTGGCATTATGATACAGACGTTGTACTTGATGGCAACCCATTTGTAGTAGAACAACTCTCTTGTATATGGTAACTAGATGAATCTATAAAAGAGATATTAGAAGTGAAAAAATGCATGGCAGTTGTGTTTATAGATGTGACAAAATGCAGGAATCAATTCAGAAGTAATGTACAATGGCAACTCTCTTAGATGATAGTTCACAGTGCAGTAGGTTAACAACAAAAAATTACAGATCAGACTACAAAGAATAAAGAAAGAGAGGCATACATAGGTACACCTTGACCAAGCTGCGTATACATGCAGGTTCACTGAACACAAGTAGTGTATACGTACACACGCACTTTCACAGAAGGAAAAGCACGTGTATCTTGGAAAACTAAATTTTTGGTCCGAGGTATATGGTCCATGGTATTGGTCCAAGTTATTTGGTCCAAGGTATTGACCCTAGGTATTTGGTCCTAAGTGGTTTTGGTCCATGGTATTGAGAAAGGCCTAAAACTATATAAGGAGGAGAAGATCATTAGGCCAACGGGTGCAAGTATTGAATATCTGATGAAGTGTGAGATCTAGTATGCAGGTTATCAACTTATGGTGCTTTGTTTGATCTAAACCAAGGATGAACCTTAGTGGTTGATGGAGGATAAGATCTAATGATGGATCGAGATCTGAAGGCTTGAAATGAATTATCTTTAAATGGTTTGATCATGTTTATTCTAGATCTGAATACTAACACATGTGTTGTTCTGTAAATGTTATGATCTGGGAATAACTGAAGTTTGGAATAGCTGCAAAATTATGAATTAATATTTACAGACATATATGCTGCTTGGATTTGATAAAAGCACATATACTTGCTCGTTAAACACATCTAAATAGCGTATACATTATGTAATATGATATTTGAAGTTACAGGTGGATCTGGCTGTTGTTGCAGAATTCTGGGTTCTGCTCTGTGTTCTGGTGACTACAGTTTGATGATAGTATACTGAATGTTCAGATTGATTGATTGTGATTTGCTTCAGTGGCGATGGGCTTTTAGTGATTCAGATTTGGGTGATTCAAAGATTTATGATTGAGTTTCAATGATTGGTTAATGTTGATGTATTTTATGGTTGTAGTGCAGTGGTGATTGATTTTGAGCTTCAATGTTGATAATGGGTAGAGTATGAAAATTAGATGAAACAAAGCCTTCATGCGTATTGTTGTGTACCAGGAGCATCCAGTCTGAAAATTTATGAAACGTGGTCCCTGGAGGAAGAGAGAAGGTTGTAGCCTTTTGTAGGTTGGTGCCTAAGTACTAGTAAACATATCGGCTAGTACAAGAGCTAGGGGGTTGTAGCTCCCTTCCAGTAGAAGCTGGAGAACGAGAGAAGGTAGTAACCTTCTGCAGGTAGAAGTCTGCGTATTGGTATGAATCTGCACTAGTACAATGTTGTAAACATATTTTCTTATTATTAAAAGAAGACAGAGATGACAACAACAGGTGGTTTTCACCCACATTGGGTTTCCACCTTAAATATTGGTGTTCATGTGTGTTGCTTATGTGTGATGGTTCATTCGATTATTAACTGCACATGGTTACTGTCTACTTTTTAATAAAGCACTGATGCAAAGATTAAAGATCAACTTATGATGAATTAACTGAGTCATTAGTTTGTTGGATATACTCTTGTTTCCTTAAACACAGTTGCGTGTACATGTGGGTTACCTTCATTGAAGTAGCGTATATAAATTGAGTTATTGACTTGATAATTCTGATTCACCCCCCCACTTAGTATTATTTCCAACAATTGTTATCAGAGAAGGTCCTTTTGTAGAATCTTGATCGCTTGAAGGAGATCTGTAGAACAATGGGAAAGAAGCTAAAGAAGAAAGCGCCTCAGAAGAAGAAGACATCTCAAAGGAACTATGACAGTGGGAGAGTCGATTGGGGATTATGTGGAAGCAACTCTTCAGATTCATAATCACCTCAGAATGAAGATGAAAAAGAAAAAAAACTATCAGGTATGAATTTTTTATCCTCTAGTGATACATTTCTCTATCCATTTGAAGATGATGAAAGTGATAGCGAAACAATTGAATTTTCTCTTATGGGTGAGAGCGAAAGATATCAAATAGAGGCAGAATTTAAAAGGATCATAGACAAAATTAGAGATCAACAAGTTCTATTGGACAAAAGGGAGTGTGCCTTCAAAGAAGAAGTTACCAAACTAAAAGCTCAACTAGAGGAAGGAAACAACGAAAAGGAAGATCAATGTCAAAAGTTGCAGGATGAAGTGACATCATTAAGAAATGAAGTAAATAAAAGGAGCACAACAATCAAGAAACTCAAAGATAGATCCGGTTACTATGAAAGTCTTGAAGCTAAGATCCTCTCTCTAAAAGAAGATCTTGAAAAATCAAATAAGCAAAATTAAGAACTACTCCAATCTCTTGAAGAACAAGAAAACAAATTTCTTGAATTAAGGCAACAGATGGAAGAAGGGAGAAAAGCTGAATAAATCATGAAGAAATAGTATCTTGAAAAGGAAGAGCAATATTAGGTTGAGGTTAATATCCTAAAAGGTAAATTAGAAGAAAAGGATAAGCTTTTATGTTTTCAAGATAGTACTAAGATTTTGGATGATATTCTTAGTAGTTAAAGGTCTCCTGCCATCAAAATTGGTCTTGGTTTTCATGAATTTGTTGAAGTTGAATCTAGCTCACAAAGTGAGGCAAGAAACTCTAATGCAAAATATGGAATGCTCAACAAGGAGATGAGAGGTCAACTCCATCAACAACCAAGGAAAGAAATTGTTCAAAGAAAATCTTTTACTCCTAACTGTGGTCGGACATTTCCTGAAATGAATGATGTTGAACTTTTTATATGTCATAATATTGGACATGTTACAACGAGATGCGGAAGTAGAATGGTTCAAAATCATCACACAGAAAGATCATTAACTTCCAGGTACTTTAAGGGATATTGTTTTTCTTGCAATATGTTTGGTCACAAATCCATTGACTGCCATAGAAGAAATATGAAAAATTTAAGATTTTATGCATGTAACAAGTTTGGACATATAGCAAAGGAATGCAAGAGAAAATTTCAGGCACCATAGAAAAAGGAGAAAACATCATCACACTCGAAGATATGGAAGAAGAAGGAAGTATAGTCAGAAAAATGTGGCATGACACAGTGTAAAAACATGACAGACTCAGGGGAAGCCAAAAGTATGAAACTTCAATGCTCCAAATCTCATACGCAAGTTTCATGAAGACAAGTCACATATATATGCGAGTTCGACGCTGCACAATCACGTATATGTAGTTTGAGAAAAATGCCGTGGGACAGTCTCAGAAAAACTGATGTGATATGATTCAGACAATTATCAATTATCTTCTCTATCATAGATGATGTTATTTAGAAGTGTTTTGATCCTCACAAGTTTTTGATGACTTGATTTATATTTGATTGATGATGATTCCTTGATATTTCTTACTGATATATACAATGATAAGTTCTGATAGTGAACAGGTGGAACAGGTTCAGGGGGAGAATACGCTATGCTTCTAAAAAAGCATTGTTGGCATTATGTTTAGAAGTCTTTGGTACCTAATCAATGATGATGAAGCTTATGCTACTAAAGTGTTTAATTGATACGTCTTGCTATGTGACGGTTATGAGCTGCCCATAATGAAATCTCAGATGATACTTGTATTGATTAGGGGTTACATAATTGTTATTCAGATCAGATTTATGGATGATTGTGGATGAGTTTTTGATGATGTATACAATACATATATATTGCTTACATGGTGATCTTCATAAGGACAAGGAGAAGTACAAAGCTTGAGTACACAACTTGATCCAAAAATGGATCCTGGATAAACCTCTAAGTCTAAAAGACTTCATATAAGGGGTAAAAGGTGTTAAATGGCACAAATCCTTTGTAAATCAGAGGAAATTGGAAATCACAGGTTACTCTCGGAAATAGTCTCATTGTAGAGATCCCCTCATTCTGAAACCAACAAAACTTGAATGGATGAAAACGAACTTTAGATGAAGAAGTTATCATAAAAAGAAGATCCCCTTTTGTTCTTTGGGAAAGAGGCAAAAACATGAGAAAACAACGAAAATCGAGCCCATCGGAGGCTTAAACCCATAATGAACAGGAACCGTTGGATCTGGCCGATCAATGGTCCAGATCCGATTAGCAATCACAATCAGTGGTGGAAGTCGGTAGATATCAGCACATGGTATATGTTTAGTGCGATTGCGATATCGCAATTGATGGTTACAGTGGAGCGCATATTAAACGGCTGGGGTATGTGCGATGTGCGATTGTGACAAGTCGCATTGCAATATCACATTGGTGAAACAGCAAAGGGAAGGCTTACGAAGATAGGATACTGGGCGACTTGCGATTGCGCTATCGCAATATTGCATCGACGCATTACAGAGGAGTGGCTATATGTTATATTTATATGCGATGCGATTTTCGGACCTGATAAGATTATAAACGGTATTAGATATGTTTTGAGATCTGCCCAACTACAGTATTGTGTGTATTTTCAATATTTTTAATGCAATTCTAAAATACAAAGTGGCAGGCCTTTGTGACATGCGATGACGATGTACGGGTAGACCTGATAGGAATATAGTGTGTTGGCATTATGACAATAGTTTGGCACTATGCCACAGGTGTTGTCCTTGATGGCAACTCACATAGATGACAGATCACAGTTCAGGCTCTCAAAATAAAAGAAAAAGAGATATACACAGTTTCCACTTAACCAAGTTGCGTATACACGTGGGATCACCGATCAAAAGTCGCATATATGTATGCACGCACTTTCATGCACGACAAAGCGTGTACATGTGGGAAAAATATTTTTAGTCCATGGTATTTAGTCCCTAGTATTTGGACCTATGGTTTTGGACCATGGTATCGCATCCAAAGTGTTGAACCCAGGTATTGAGTCCCAAGTATTGGTGTAGGTTTTAACCCCGTACAAAAATTACCTGCATACGAATTCTAAAACACAGAAAAATAAACGGTGCGAGAGCATAACACACAAAACACATATACACAGAGATTTTCCCACTGGATCCCAAAACTGGGACTACCAGCTTGATTTTTCATTATGTTCCTTTCAATGTTATAATACATATTTATACATGCAGAAGCATCCAATACCATGGGCTAAAAACCATCGCATCCAATACCATGGACTAAAAACCATCGCGTCCAATACCATGGACCAAAAAACCATCACATCCAAAATACATGTGCAAAAATCATGCACAAAACCATAGGTGGGTCTTCCCAACCTAACATAGCGTCCAAAACAGGTACCTCTCAAACCCCTTGTTAACTACGTGGAAAGAATATAACACAACCCAACATTCTCCCACTTGTTGTTTTCTTTCCACAGGGGTCACAGGAGAGCTTAGTCATTTTTCCAGCCCTGAAACACCCATTGTTTCTCTACACCAAGAGGATTTCTCAGAGCTCACAAATTTTGTCAATGCATCTCCAGTATTCTTCAAAGTTTCAACCTTTACCAGCAACACCTTTTTGTCTTCTATCATATCCCTCACAAAGTGATACTAAAAATCAATGCGCTTTGTCTTTGAATGATATGCAGGGTTCTTTGCCAAGAAAATTGCACTTTGGCTATCACAGTCTATCCTTATAGCTTCCTGTAATAACCCCATACTTGAACACAATCTCTGCAAACAAAGAGTGGCTGCCATGTATTCTGCTTTTGTAGTTGATAGTGCCACTACAGATTGTTTCTTACTCATCCAACTGACTGCACCTCCAAATAGGTCAAACACATACTCACTTGTAGATCTTCTTTGATCCAGATCTCCAGCCTAGTCTGCATAAAAAAAACCACGAAGATCCAACACTCTGTCCAATCCTGGTCTTCCTTGGTAGCACAAACCATAATCACTAGTGCCACACAAATACCTAAAAACCTGCTTCAGTGCTGTCCAATGCTCCTTTCTTGGTTTTGACATAAACCTGCTCAATACTCCCACTACATGTGCAATGTCTCATCTAGTATATACCATTGCATACATCAGGCTACTGACTACACTTGCATATGGAACACAAGACATATCCTCTTCCTCTTCTTGTGTCTTGGGACACTGTTCAACAGATAACTTTACACCTACAGGAATAGGAACCTTCACCAGT